>JAYESA010000002.1:32532661-32840313 GCA_036927795.1 Iris macrosiphon | reverse complement strand
AATGCAAGACAAGTCAAGATACCAAAGAAAGGATATATAGTTCAGGTATATGTGATCAACTAACAGAGACATTTCACAAACATAACTATGATTGTAAATGATACAACAACAAGCACAAAGTAATGTCGCATCTCTAGTTATGGACCATAGACAATCATCCTCTTTACTACTATTTTGGGGTAGATCTTTCGGTTATCTTTCATCTATTTGGTGTATTTTGGTTTCAGGACTACTATTAACTTAGTATATATGCACGTGCGTTGCACGAATTTCATACTACTTGGGAACAAGAAACAATAGTCTTTTGATCCTTTACTTCTTGTGAAGAGCAAAGGCCTATATTTTTTTTTAGCGAAGAGCAAAGCCCTTTAATTTTTTACTACATGGAAATAGTAACCAATAACCCTCTTATTTTTTTCTAAACGTAATTACTTAACTACCTATATTAAATGTAATGAACAATTTTAACTAGTAAACATCGATAAGGATATTTTTGGAACAATTGTTTTTACGGTGAAACTTCTAACTTTTCTTATTATATAGTAGTATAGATTAGCCGGTGTTATTTTGTCCACTAGTCGTAAAGTATAGACTACTATGTGGTTTTGGGACTACTTTTATGGAGCTTAGGGGGCATTTGGTACGCGGAATACTATATAGCCGGGAATTCTATATTCCCGTGACTCAAATTTTCGCTAATTAAATTCTGTGGAAAATTATACTCCCATGTTTGGTGAATATATAAATATTTCTGGAAAAAAAAATAAAAAAGGATGAAAAATGATAAGAAAAGGAAAACAAAACAAGAAAAAGAAAAAATATTAAAAAGGGTATTAGGAAAAAAACAACATTTTTTTTGTCCGGACAAAAAAAAAAATATACACACCTATTCTTAAGGGATAAGATTCATATGTTTTGTGGATGAAATGTTTATCCAGATATTTGAAATTTCTGAAAATAAATTTCTATAACCTAAACAAACATGAGAATATATTTTCCATCCTAAAATTTTTAGTGAATAAAAATAAATTCCAGTGTATTAAACCCCGTTTTTTTGTTTTTTTTCCTCAGGAAAAGATGAAAACAGAGAAGCATGCTGAGTTATTGAGTCCACCTATTTCTGTAGTTTACCCCCAGCTTAGCATTAATCTGGAGCAAGGTATTGATGGCTATGGTCATTTAAATTGGTCCATACAAGTAGAAATATAACTACTCTTGTTGGGATAAAGTAGAAATATAACTACTCTTGTTGTTATATCCATGACCAGAGTAAATATAGGTACCTTCAGGTAAAGTAGTAGATATTTGCTGGTCACTAGCATAACTATCAGTATATCTTGGTGCAGAGTATTAATTGTAGCTTCCGAAGTATTAACTTGTATATACGTACTTGTTACATACATATAGAGCAAATGGTACTTTATCTTTAACTACTCAAAATGAAGACTACCATTGATTAGGCGGTACTCAGAAGGAATTACCAGTTACTGGTTACAATCACTTCAAATTTCTAGTTGAAATTGAAAGATAGTGAAATTGCAGATCAGTAACATCCAAACTCCGAAGCTAGTTAAAATTGAAAGATGGTGAAATTGCAGATCAGTAACATCCAAACTCTGAAGCTAGTTAAAATTGAAAGATGGTTAAATTGCAGATCAGTAGCATCCAAACTCTGAAGATTGCAGATCAGTAACAGCCCTACCGTAACTATCTTGGTTAAATTTTTAGCACAAAATACGTATATGATCATGGTGAACACTATCACGATCTCAATAACTCTGGGTCATAGTTGAGACACGATACCGCCATCCTCCGAAATGAAGGGTGGTCCTGTGGAGTAATTGCTTAGTTGCGAGGATCCCTCCATTTAAAGAAGGGTGGTACCATGATCCGCCCATCCGGAAATGTATGTACAATGAAGTCAAGTTATGGTAATTTTTTCTAAATTAGAAAATAAATATAAAGAAAAAGAAAATGGTATATACTGGTCATGAGGTCACATAACATGCATGTGGCTGCAATTAACTGGGTACATGAAAAGAGGACAAGCGAGAAATAATTTCCACCAACTTTGGCCCCACCCAACAAACCCCCCCCCCCCCCCCCCCCAAAAAAAGTACAAATGGTAGAATTTGGGCAAGTGGTTGGTTGGAGGAACTTATGTTGCAAAGTAAAGGTGCAAGGTTCAAAAAAAATGATACTCCATTCAAGGCCCAGCAGATCCAGAGATACTTTTCCAGTTACTTAAAAAAGATGTCAGGTTCAAATTCTAAAAATAGTATAATTCTAATACCATATTGAAGTCCCAACTACTATAACTAAAACTTGTGAATCGTCTTGATAACAATAGCAGTAGGAACTGCAAATGTAGCTAACTAACTTCATCACGACCTGATCCACATGCAAGAAGAATGAAGTAACTGCAAGTTTAATTTGTTTATTTGTTCATTAAACCCTTGATTAGTGAAAATATTGGTGATCAATCTACATTAGCCAGAACAATATGATCATATGCCACATCAAGAAGTCAGTCAAGTCATTTTCCCGCATGTCTACTTCATATAATGGAGTTACACTACTTACCTATGGGGAAGTTCCATGGAGAGAGCAGGAGCACAACACCAAGTGGCTCCTGCACCAGCTGACAAGTAGTTGGAAACGCGGCGAGCGGAATACTAATCTGAAAAAAATAAAATTAATAAAAATAATATCATCTCCATAGTGGAATTCCTCTTAAAACTACTAATTGAGAAGCTCACCTTCGTCGGAGCCACCCATTTATCCAGATTGGCCAGATGATAGTCCAGGGACTTGCCCAGAAATCCCACCTATAATGTAGAAGAAGATAATCTATTTTTTAAGTATCAGACGAAACACAAATACTCCAAAATATATTATGAGTTTGGCTTTAATTAATGCGATATCAGAACAATCGGAATTCAAATTCTTTATATTATTCTGACATACACAAGTCAAACCCGACACTCCAAAAAATTCTAGAACACAAAAATCGAACATATATATATATATATATATATATTTACTTAGAGAGAACTAAGAGCTAAGAGGAGCACCTCATCCCTGAAGGCTTCTGCTTGGTGTTTGCCTAGGTCCTCCTTGAGGACCCTGAAGATGTCTTGCTCCTTCTCTATGAGTAACCTCTGAAGAGCCTTCAGCTGAGATTTCCTCCATGGCAAGCTTCTGGTCTTGCCACTCTCAAAGCATCTTCTCACCACGCTCAACTGCTTCTCCAACCCATCAGCTGAGTACTCCATCTCTGATGAATTCCCTTTCTTTTCCTTGTTCTTTCTTTATAGTTATTGATATATATATATATATATATATATATATATATATATATATATATATAGTTCAGAAATGCTAGGAAAAGGTCTACAGCTATAGGTCCAAACCATTCCCTGTGTCTATGTCATCTTGTCTCACCGATTGAATGCACGTAACCGTCTGCACCAAATACCGGTGCTTACACTAAATGAGTGATTAAGAGAGCCAACAGCCAAGGAAAAGGTCCCATGACTCGGGATCACATATGCTTGGAGTATGGAGTGAGTGAGACCACAATCCACATGGAAGTTACAGGTAGGAGGAAAGAACCTAATGAAGGAAAATAGATTTGTGTGGTGCCAGTAAGGCCTGGAGCATAGAGTTTGTACGTACCTAAACTGTACGAAGTACTAGTCAAGGTGTGTATTGAACCGGGTAGATCGAAATCCGTTCCGAATCCGATCCGGTCAAATTAGGGTTGAGTTGGGCTGGGTCCGGTCAATGGACCGGTCCGGCTTGACTCACTTCTATATTGGATTCGGGTTGTGTTTGCTTCCCTGGCTCGTAGGTTCGAACCGGCCCGTCTGGCTCTCCAACCAGTCCGAGTCGGACTTACCCGAAACAGACCGGTCGACCCATCTCGGACGGTGATCCGGTCATGCTCGGTTCCTCCCCCACCTATGGGCCCCACTACCACTGTGAATATACCCGTCACTACAAAAATATAGTGAAGTAGAGACGAAAGCTATTTTGACATATTTCGTCACTAAACATTAATAGCGAAGAAATACCGACCAAAAATTTCCGCCGCTAGTTCATATGTCATTTTTCATTTTTCGTTGTTGATCCGTCGCTGGATCGACTAAACAGTGACAAAAATAACGACTGATTTTTCGTCGCTACATCAGCAACTAACTTAGCGACGAAAATAGCAATTATATTTGAAACTTCTTGTGTATCATGTCACGTCCCGATCTCCCGCAGGATCGATCGTCCCTGTTGTACACGAATCACCGTACCAACGTTCCCGTAGGACAACCGTTCCCAACAGGACGTGATGTCGCGCGAGCCTGGAGCTGCGTCCACGTAAGGCAAATACCGAAACGGCCATTGATAACTAGTTCGCAGAGTCGTCATAGCGGAAACATAGAATAAACACAAGTATTGAATCCAAAATAAGTTCTTTATTGATATGAAGTAAAGATTACAAGCGACGCTAGGCCGAGATTACAAGTTGCTCATGCTCTCTCTCTCTCTCTCTCTCTCTCTCTCACTCTCTCTTATTACAATGAATATGCCCTTAGGATTACAACTGAGTCAAACACTCTGGATTATGATGTTCCCATACATTATGTATCATATATGTGAGCTCCAGGTCCGTGCGTCACGCTTCAAGACGCCAAGTGTGTTCCGGTGCCTTGATGCGTCAAGCATTCTCCAAATCCGTGCGAGTTCTCCCTGCATCCTGCATGCAATCTGGTTGGGTATCAGTACATTGAATGCACTGGTGGAGAGACCTCTCATTCACGTCATAAAACAAGGACGTTCATTAGTTATGTGCACCGACTGATTATGTTGTCTTTCTAGTCTTTGTCTTGGAATCAGTTTCATAGCAATATAATAAAAGTAATACTCGTGTTTGAATCAAGAGTGTTGTACTGTAAATAGTTGAGTTCGTCTTACCATTCGGCCTTTCCTATCATACGCAGCAATATAATCAATAGTGTCTCTGCCTCATACATGTTTTACTTAAACTATGTCATATATCGTGCATCCATTCTAAATGTTCAAGGTGCCTTGCATTATACTCTTCCATGCTACTCCTCTTCTAAATGAGGATCGCCGCTATGCATGTATGACTTATCTATATGAAGGTAACTTGCTCTGTTAGCCATATTGGACATAATTTGGGATGGATCGGCTGTCTTTCCAGCTCGGTTGTGAGCCTTACTGGGCGTCCCAAACCATCCGACGAGTCGGTTGCCTTACTAGGTCGGTAGCAATCCTTGTTGGATGTCCCGCACTCGCCTGTTGGTACTTCAGCTAGCTATCGCACTAGAACTTCAGCTAGCGCAGTCCTCCCGGGCCGACATGATTATGATGCCTCGAAGATCGTTCGATAACTCTTCCTGGTGCGCAACTAGTTGTCTGTGACCATGGAACTACTCCACCACTTCCAATCCTAGCCGAGAACTTCATGCTTGGTTTCTCTTATCCGAGGACTTCAGCTCGGTTGATTATTCTCTGAGCAGCTCCCTGGTCGGAGACTGCCTCAGTGACCTGTATATCCCAAGTACTTTCTCTTCTTTTCTTCTTCCTGACTCAGAATGACTACTTGATAGTCATCCTCATCTATTTATGAAATATGATTATACTCTATCCCGTGTCACATTCAGTGCAGTGTCGTACATCAATATTATAACAAGATCTACTTTGTGGCATAACATATAAAATTACTCTATTTGGATCGATACTCTAAGTTACGCACTAGCAAGATAGAGTTTTTATATTCTATACACAATGATGAAACGGGATTATTCCCTTAGCTATGTGCATTCATCTCCTTTTATTAGCATGCAAAGGTTATCGCTTAGAAACTAGTATGTATCATTCCTTTTATTAAGTGTGCAGCTAAGCAGAGACAGGTTCACCAGGGCTACCCACCTTAGCGATGAATCGCATCGGCCGAGCGAAACTTCGAGCGCGCCTCTGAAAATTCTAAGTATGGGTTCCATTTGAAGGTCCAAGTCTGAACACTTTTGCATCAAATGAGTCATCTCGCTGAGCAAGATAGGTCGGTTCGCTACACTTGTGTCGTTTGAATCGGTCCTCCGGGTTGAGCGGAGTGGGTCGTTACATAATACACCACTCAGAATAGTCTCGTCCTCGAGACTTCTTGAGCAAAATTTGTACTATCGCACAACTTCTAAACCAAACTCTATATGTCTCACCTAACTTCCAGAGATTGTTCAAATACTACATTTATTTATTTCCTCACCTCGCGTTATGCACGCGTCTCGCCAATCTCATCGAACAACTCTATCATTCAATGCTATCGAACTATAGTCAACTTAATCGTTGCATTCCTCGACTCAAACTCTATTGCGTCTAGCGTAGGACTATATTACTCAATCATGAGGTATACTATAACTCAACGTGCACTAAAAAAATTTAGGCTTAGGGTGAACTTGCCCAATTGTTATACTCATCCATGCACCCAAAAAATATTCGATCGATTACTCGATGTTGCCTATCGAAATCCAGCGTTACGCCTAAACCCAATCTAGAAAATCCTCAAGACTTTAAGTTTGAATCTCAGCTAAACTTCCAATCTCGTATTGCATCAAGATCTATCTCAAGCCACCGCCCATTCTCGCTAATTAAATTTACTATCACCAAAAGTTGTCTCATTGAATTGCCTACGTTTACTGACTCAGTCTTTATTGTACTTTAGCGCATAGCTAACTTGCCCAATATGGGGTACGTTCTAATCCTTTACGTCTTAGGTTCGATTGAACAAAACTTTATATTCGTTTTCTTATTCTGTTTCGCACGTGTGCTTAACCATATTATTGAATAACTCTATCATTTAATTATTGTGTTCCCTGACTCAGTCTCTTACTGCGCCTTAGCGCAGTACTACCTCGTTCACACGGGGTATAATGCCCCGCAACCGCACGGTACGTTACGCCGAGTCGGATTGAATGAAACAATAGCTGGTTATATTTGATTTGTTGGATTTAGGAACAAGTATTGATTGAGTTGGTTTCATGTGCAGATTTGCTAGCGGAGTTCGATGGAAATCAAGTGTTCGTTCAGAGCAGTACTGAGATAGCTGGATCGGATGCGATAATGCCGTCTTTCTTAGTCCGATCGGTCGAATAATTTGGAGAGCACGGCCTGCTCGTACGGTCATACCAGTTGAGTAGATCGTGATTTGCATCGGATCACGGGTTTAAGGGATCGGCCGTATCTACAGGACAGGATGCTTAACAGAATCAAACTTGGTGAGTGGGCTATGTCCCTTCTCCTCTACTCCTTCGCGACTAATAATATGGAACACACGTAATGGCTTGAACACTTGGACTAGAACTTGGAAATTACCGCACTGTGGCGTGCATAGAGTGTATATAGTTTGTTTGGATAGGAATTGTGGCTTGAATTAGTTTTCGTGCAGGATAGTTGAAGCTAGAATTGGATTACATTTGGGGCAGTTGGAGAAATGATTGGAGTTATGCTTGGACTGTTGGAATTTTATATCTTGGTTGGAACATCAGAAATTCGGGCGAGCGAGAGTGCATCCGAGCACGAGTATCATTTGGATGCTTTGTTATGCAAAGCGTGCAGTTATGGTTCGAAATTGAAAAACTGCATCGGCGAGGGCATTGTGCCACTTTTGGGGCATTGTGCCACGAGATTTTCCTGAGCGAGGGGTGTTGCACCAATTGGAACATTGTGTCGAGAAGCGGCATAGTGCCTATGGGGATAACTTAAGATTTGTGCCTTGGGCTATATGTTGGAGAATGGTTATGGATATTGGTTGGATATTGGTTGGATGAGTCTAGGATCGCTTGATGGGACGAGAATATTCGATCCTCTCGTCATACCTACTTGGTGTCTACATGTCATGGACAACCTGTGTTGCACAGGGTTTTGTTTTCTCGAATAGGATAGGCTCTGGGGCACCGGGACCATTCGACCATGGAGGAGACAATGGTAATGCGTCTTGGGCACGGTGCCGGTAGTTTGATACGACCAGACGGGTTAGCTACCAGGCCTGGATTGGGTAGAACTGTCTATTGATTAGTCCGATCAAAGTCCTTTATGGTTTGCCAGTGACTTCATATAGATAAGAGTTGGCTTGCTTTACTTTGGTTGGTTTGTGCTTTCATGTAGGCACGGCCACCTTGCCTCGATAAGAGTGTGCACATTGAGACTGGATTATGGTTTGGTTTGAGGATGGATATTGAGGCTTAGATGATGGTTCGATAAGTTATCGTGTTGCTTGGGTTTGAGTAGGACGATTTGCATGCTAGAATCCTTCGAGTTGGATATATTTATTGCTTGTCGATTGGCTTGAGTTGAATGCTTGCATTGCTTAAACTGCTTTACAGTTTTTCTTAACATGTCATACATATCCCATGAAATGAATTTAGGATTCAACTAGAAAGATTACCATATAACTATTTGCATTCACTATTTTACTTAGTGTCGGTTTAGACGAGTGGGTTACCCCTCTCACCAGTATGGTTGTGTACTGACCCACATTTATGGGTATTATTTCAGGTACGCAGGTGTAGTAGCGTTTCTTGGATATACGGGACATAATGTATAAACTGTAAGTACCTTTGTGGGCTAGAGAAAGAGCAAGAGCAAGAGCATTGCATCACCTTTGAGGCAATCGCCTTTGTGGTATTTTATTTGGATCCTATCGAGAGATCCACTGCGTATACTCTGATATGTGCTTGGCATACAATACTTGACTTTCGTTGTAACTTGGTCGTTTCGATGATAACTTTGGTATTTGATAACATCGCCTTGTACGAGTGCAACTCCAGGCTCGTACGACATTATGTCCAGATAAGAATGATTGTTCTGTGGGAGCGCTACAACATGGTGATTCACGTTCAGCAGGGACTATTGAGCTTGCAGAAGATTGGGGCGTGACGTATTGGTATCAGAATGCCTGGTTCATTTTCTCGGACTTAGTCCTTCGCTTCATTACAAACTCTAAATGGTTTTCGTGTGTCGTCTAGCTCTTGGCTCTACTTGGTGCCGCATTGGATATTTTATGCAATAAGTCTATATATTGCTGGTTGTGGATGCATGTTATTTTGTATTGCTTTTATTAGTTTTCGGTAGATCGCATAGCCTCGTTAGGCGTTGTTGTATTCGTGCAGCAAGTTGGGTGGCATTATTGTATTTTTTGCAACAAGTTGAGGGGTGTCGTTGGGTTGGGTTGGCTTGTCAATCGGGGAGTTTCTGGTTGCATCAGTTGATCAGTTGGTTGGCAGACGAGATTGGTTATGTAGCATGTTATGAGTAAAAATATTGGATGAGAATGGATCATTGCACGAGTTGCTCGTGTAACAAAATTGTTGGATGGAGTTTGAATTTTGGCTGGATATATCACAGAGAGCGTTGCATGAGTTGCTCGTGTGGCACATTGGTTAAGCAGGTTTAAGTTTGGCTTAGGAATATCAAGATAGTGTTGCACAAGTTGCTCGTACAACAAATGTAAGAAACAGTTGGGTATTGGGTTGGATTACTTGGAAGGGATCGTTGCACGGGTTGCTCGTGTAGCAAAAGTATCAGACGGTTTAAGAATAGTTGAAAGTATTAAGAATGGAACATAGCATAAGTTGCCTAACGAGATTGATGGAAAGAGTTGGATGGTTCATGCATTGGCTGGATTTTATGTCAGACTTGAGTTGGGGATGGCAGGATCACGCATAAGGGATGGTTCGAGCGGATCTTGGATTAGTGCAAAGGAATCGTGATACGAGCAGTGACTCAATTCAGAGTGGTATATAGGATACCACATAGTGAGCAAGGTATTAAAATATTTTGGATAGACATCAATGGAAATTGCCCCGCAACGGACGCGAGTAACAGGATTGCAAGTTGGTTGGTGCCTATTGGCCGAGTTAGGAAATGGAACATGGAGCAAACGAGTATTGAGTTGTGATTCGGCAGAATCACCCCAGAATAGTCGGTTTGGAATAGACGTTGGTTGACGCAGAGTAAGCACGAGAGCAACTATATTTTCAAGTGGTATATAGTGCAATAGAATTTGACTCAAGTATTTTTTGATACATTGGACTTGAGAAATAAAGAACAAACTTGTGTAAATGGAAGTATCGTTGGGCTTGAGTGTTGGACGAGATCGGAACAATGCGATGGAAATGAGTGATTAAAATTTAAAGGATTGAGGCAGACCAAGGATTGGAAACAAGTTGAGATCGATCAAATGAAAAGATGAATACCAGAGTTCGCTTGCACGATTTGGAAATCCTGTGGAACATTCAATTGGATGCAAAGAGGGAGTTGAGCATAAGGAACAAATAATTAGGATAAGCTTGAGTGAAGCGATGGGTGAGTTGAAGGATAGCGAGCACGGACTATGAATTTTGGGCAACATATTTGAGTTGTTGGTTGAGTAATGAAACACGATCTAACTTAGAGGGGAAACACGTTAGATTCGAACGGACTTGAAGGATTTTGAATGTTGCTGCTCGAGAAGTTGACTTAGGTTTAACGAAAGTAGAATTTGACGAAATGAGGCAACGATAGTAAACGGATTCTCCAGAAGATGTGATCGGATATGAGGCAAGTATACTTGATGTTAAGTCAGATTAGAAGTTAACACTTACAGTACTAAGACAGATTGAGGCAACAAGTAAAGGCGATACGGATTTGAGATTTATGCTGGAACTAATGCGAGAGGCATTGAAAGAGGGTGGACTAATCGGAACACAGAGAAATCAAGATTTGGCTAAGGATTTGGAACGAGAGCAAAGATTATGGCGGATAGACTTTTGGAGATAGCTAAACGTGAGAGCAGCGTCGGAGCAAATCACTGTGCTGTTTGAGCAAGTTGGACGTGCACTGTGAAACATGGCTTACGGTTAAGAAATTGAGCAAGTCTTTGATTTTGGTAATCATTGCAAGTGGTAGTGCAAGAATTCAAACTTGAGCAGTTCAAAAATTTAATAGATTCAGGGCAGAACAATGGATTGATGGAAGACGGTTTCAACGATCACAGTTCTCAATTATTGGCTTGGATAGATAGTGAGACTCTTGGTGGTTAAGCGGCATTTGGTTGATAGATCGTAAGAGGTAGTGCATAAAGTGCTCGAATTCAAAAGTTTGTTCGGATGGAATGGTTGGATTATGGCTCAGATTTGTGGAGGAGATATAGCATGGTTCGTAGTAACTGTCCATCGAGATGACTTACAATTATCGAGCATAGCTTCGGGACAGCTGACCCTAGTGACTTGACCGCAAAATCAGAGATGGATTTGTAGACCCATAGAACGACCCTTGCGGCAACGTATTTGGGAATGCGTCGAGGGTGGATATGAGCGATAAAAGATATGACTGAGTGTTGGATTTGAGAGATCCTTGGGATAGCCTTCAGCTGAAGAAGCAGCCGGAAGACCGAAGCGGTGGTGGAAATGGCCTAAGTCAACTGATGAGATTCAGAGTCGCAGATTTTTGTAGATGGCATCACCTCTGACTCGTCGGGCCCCGGAAGGAAATAGCATTCATATGAATTGACGACTGTGAAACTAGCTCGTAAAGTTAAAGCAGCGGCTCATTCAGATCAAATCTTTGTGATACTGGAAGGGACAGATGTGCCTCAGATTTACAAGATGCATCAGAACTTAGTCTGGGATGCATGCCCGTACGGAAGGCAAGGGTGATATCCTGTGCTTCGAGGCAGTGGAAGCAGCACAAAAAACTATTCTATGCACAACCTAGGAATTGTGGCAAGTGTGTCCACGTTAAAATCGTGGCGACACTATCCCTTTGGCATAGCGATAAAATCTTCGTGGATCATATGAACCTCAATATAGATGTTCACCCAGTGAGGTATTGAAATTGAGGAAGAGGTGTTTGGCTGGGCTAAGCTGATCTAAGAGCATAGTTTGATTTTTGGGTAAGTCGCCTAGCTATGGTAGTATCAGTTGAGATGATCGTTCGGTATATGAGATAATGCTTGGACGATGTTAGTATGGATTCAGAAATAGTTGGATGGATTGAGTTAGAGCACGGACTGATTGAGTCGATAGAAAATCATCATACTTGAGGTTAACGCTCGAGCGAATATGTTGGAATGAACATCAGGATTGGTTCAATTGGGAGTAAAGCAAATGGATGCCTCAGACATAAAGATACCCTTGTAACTTGTCCAAATTTGTATTGCTAAGCTCGGCTTAAATGCATGTATTTTAGGGACATCTTAAATGTGTGTACGATCCAAAACTAAGCGATACGAGAAATTCATATTGAGCTTGCAAGGAGGATGTAGGAATATAGAATTTGTACGAGCGTTCAGAGCAAGCGAGATGCTGAGTCAGGATCAAGAGAATGTGAGTTGCATAGAGCAAAGTTATGGATTGGACAAGTGGCATGTGATAAGGAATGAGTACCAACACGGTTCGTGGACGAACTTGATTCTAAGTGGTATATTATATAATGCCCCACAACCACACCGTACGTTATGCTGAGTCAGATTGAATGAAACAATAGCTGGTTATATTTGATTTGTTGGATTTGGGAACAAGTATTGATTGAGTTGGTTTCATGTGCAGATTTGCTAGCAGAGTTCGATGGAAATCAGGTGTTCATTCAGAGCAGTACTGAGATAGCTGGATTGGATGCGATAATGCCATCTTCCTTAGTCCGATCAGTTGGATGATTTAGATAGCACGACCTGCTCGCACGGTCATACCAGTTGAGTAGATCGTGCTTTGCATCGGATCACGGGTTCAAGGGATCGGCCGTATCGACGGGACATGATGCTTAACATAATCAAACTTAGTGAGTCGGCTCTGTCCCTTCTCTTCTACTCCTTCGCGCCTAATAATATGGAACACACGTAATGGCTTGAACACTTGGACTGGAACTTGAAAATTACCGTACTATGGCGTGCATAGAGTACGTTATTTGTTTGGATAGGAATTGTGGCTTAAATTGGTTTTCGTGCAGGATAGTTGGAACTAGAGTTGGATTACATTTGGGGCAGTTGGAGAAATGATTGGAATTATGCTTGGACTGTTGGAATTATATATCTTGGTTGGAACATCGGGAATTCGGGCGAGCGAGCGTGCATCCGTGCACGAGTATCATTTGGGCGCTTTGTTATGCAAAGCGTGCAGTTGTGGTTCAAAACCAAACAACTGCATCGGCGAGGGCATTGTGCCACTTTTGGGGTATTGTGTCACGGGATTTTCCTGAGTGAGGGGTGTTGCATCAATTGGAACATTGTATCGAGAAGCAGCATAGTGCCTATGGGGATAACTTAAGATTTGTGCCTTGGGCTATATGTTGGAGAATGGTTATGGATATTGGTTGGATATTGATTGGATAAGTCTAGGATCGCTTGGTGGGGCGAGAATGTTCGATCCTCTCGTCATACCTACTTGGTGTCTGCATGTCACGGACAACCTGTGTTGCACAGGATTTTATTTTCTCGAACGGGATAGGCTCCGGCGCATCGGGACCGTTCGACCATGGAGGAGACAATAGTAACACGTCTTGGGCACGGTGCCGGTGGTTCGATACGACCAGACGGGTTAGCTACTAGGCCTGGATTGGATAGAACTGCCTATTGATTAGTCTGATCAAAGTCCTTTATGGCTTGGCCAGTGACTTCATATAGATAAGAGTTGGCTTGCTTTACTTTGGTTGGTTTATGCTTTCATGTAGGCACGGCCACATTGTCTCGGCAATAGTATGCATATTGAGATTGGATTATGGTTTGATTTGAGGATGGATATTGAGGCTTGGATGATGGTTCAATAAGTTATCATGTTACTTGGATTTGAGTAGGATGATTTGCATGCTAGAATCCTTTGAGTTGGATATATTTATTGCTTGTCGATTGGCTTGAGTTGAATGCTTGCATTGCTTAAACTGCTTTACAGCTTTCCTTAACATGTCATACCTATGCCATGAAATGAATCTAGGATTCAACTAGAAAGATCATCATATAACTGTTTGCATTCACTATTTTACTTAGTGTCGGTTTAGACGACTGGGTTACCCCACTCACCAGTATGGCTGTGTACTGGCCCACGTTTGTGGACATTATTTCAGGTACGCTAGTGTAGTGACACTGCTTGGATATACGGGATATGATGTATGAACTGTAAGTACCTTTGTGGACTAGAGAAAGAGCAAGAGCATTGTATCGCCTTTGTGGCATTTTATTTGGACCCTATCGAGAGCTCTGCTGCGTATACTCTGATGTGTGCTTGGCATACAATACTTGACTTTTGTTACAACTTGGTCGTTTCGATGATAACTTTGGTGTTTGATAATATCGCCTTGTACGAGCGCAACTCCAGGCTCGTACGACATCACGTCCCGATGAGAAAGATTATCCTGTAGGAGCGCTGCAACGTGGTGATTCACGTTCAGCGGGGACTATTGAGCTTGCGGGAGATTGGGGCGTGACACGGTGCACGTTACGATCTTTCGTTTACGGAAGTCTAGGCTGAGGCTAACATACTCCAATTGCCATACTCATCTATGCGATTCAAAATATTTTTACTTGTAACTGCATTCGAGTTATGCATATCGGTAAGTCTAGATCATACCCATATTCAAGGCGTCCCCCAAATATGCGCATTTCAACCAAGCTTAGTGATAGCGAAGTCGGACGAGCTACTCGTAAAAATCTTTCGAATCGCCGATCGTTTTGCTAATCGACTAACCAAACTTTAGTTCGTTTAGTCATCGCCTACCCCAATCCCACTCAAATTCAAGTATTATATTACTAATAATGTACATCTTTAAAGCAACGATTCAATTCGTTATGCCAACTCATCTTGAATATCACCAATTCTAATTATAAGAGTTTCGTTCGACAAATACCCAATACCGTCTTATTCCTCTCCATCGCATAACCTATCCAATAAATCAATTATCATCCAAGTTGTATCGTCCATTGTGTTCGTTTTGACGCCAACTTTGCTACTATATACTCCCAGTTCTAAGTCCTAACTTTAAGTCTTGTTGCCCCAGCTCTATTATTTTTCTCGAACAATATTCTGAAGTTAGTAACTCCACTTTAACTCACAGCATAAGGTCATCTGCCTAGCCACTAGGTCAGCTCACAAGGTCATAGATATAGTTTGAGTTTACAACTTTTCGTGCAAAACTGTTGCACGATGCTCATCGCAAGTTCCTAAGGTCAATCTATTGTTCCTTCGTACACGGGTATTCTACCTAAGCTCGTTTCACTCAAATTTCTAAACATCAAGCACAGATTATCATATCCATATCAATACGTTCGTTGCACAGGATCCGAGTTCGTTTAGCAAAACTGTTCCTAAGACACGTTCGTTTAACCAAATTTATGATATATTCACGTTGTATGTCCAACCTAATGATTTGTATAGTCTATCTCCTCTATTACGTTTGATAGAATCTACCTATCCATTCCCTTCTAAGTATAGACCACCAAGTTACGATTTAATTTTTAAATCTTTGATCTTAGTCATAAACTCTAGATCGTCCAACATGATTCATGTGTCCGTTCACAAAACCATTAAGTTTGTCTTACATCAAGATCTAGACTAACTCCTCATCAAAATACTTTCGATTCACTTGTATCCTGAAACTCGTCTTATCGTGTCGAACCACAAGTTAAAACAATCCTTCTATTGTCACGCTTCGGTCTCCCGCAAGCTCGATTCATCCCCTCTGGACGTGATATCACTACGCCAACGCTCCCGCGGGATAACCGTCCTAATCCGACGAGACGCATGTGCGAGCAAGGAGTTACATTCGCACAACACAAGAACGTCAACGTTATGGTTATCATTGAACGAACAGATACCTTATCGTTATACTTTGTTTCATCCCAGTTATACATTGACCCATCAAGCCATGCTCATCTAATAACCATTTATGTCGTGATCATAATTTGTCTAGCCAAATCGTCCAACTTTAATTATATCGTTCGATAAATTCATAGTCTACCTCTAGCATTCCTCAAAACATTTAAGTTCAAAATCTTTGTTACGTTCTATTTCATCAAGTTCGTCTAAATAATTATGGAACATGTTCCCGTGAGTTCGATCATCTCTGTTGGACGTAAAATTATCATGCCAGCACTCCCATGGGATAATCGTTCTCATCTAGGCCTGATGTCAAATATTATCTTTCGAACTAGATTCAAGATCGTTTGTCCAAATCAAGATTAAGTCCGTTATTGCCTATATCAATCATTGAACCACAAATTTGCTAACTTGCATCAATCCATACTATTTTCCAACTTATCGATATCATATCCAGTCTTCAAATTCGAAACCATAACATTCGTACTCAAGCTAAATTCTATCGAGCAATATCCTACTCGATCTTGATTTTCCATGCGCACTATCTTCCATCGTGCTAACTTTGGTTGCATCCTCGATTATTCTATCTCAGACTCAAATTTTAATTTGTTTGTTTCAATTTGAAATCGCTCGTACGATTTACTAAGTTTTCTCGACCAATATGTTGATTCTAACTCTTTGAATTCCTTTCTGATATAAGCCTTATCACTTGCTCAACGCATTCTAACTTGATCGAATAAAATCTTGCACAATTCCTTTGAATTTTCTTACTTGCTAGGCATTACTTATACTAAGGCTTTGCACAATCATGTCGTTTGCTACTAGACTCGTTTGCTATCTTGAAATCCATGATTCGTTCGAACATTTCTAAGACGACCAATACACCACTCAGGGTTCGAGCTATACTCTATGAATATTTTAAAACTTACTCTATTCTTAAATCACTTATTTATTCCTAAGCTATCGCATACACCACTCAGGAATCGAGTCATCTAAATAAGTCCTCAATCGTATTATCATCGCTCACTTGCATATTCACCAATTCGTTCCTTCGATCTCTACGTGATCCCTATACGTCACCTCGATAATCTTAATCTCGTATATACCTCTATCGATAATCATTCATGCAATCTATGTTTTGAGTCGTAACTTATCGATACGAATAACCGTCCAAATTATATTCTGAAACCCAGGTACGACTCCCAATATTCGCCTTAGCGATAGTCCGATAACATTTTTATCAATAACCATTCTAAGTCTGACTTATCTTATCCGAACGATATTCCGATCTCGCTCGCAAACTTGCTCGTACCAAAGGGTATTGGCATACGATACTCAACACAACTAGTCGAAAGGCTGTATGCATAGCTATCCGTCCGAACAGTATTCTATCTTTCATACACCAATATTCTAACATCAACGAAAAGATAATCTGGTTCTCATGTAACTTGTTAAATCTAGCATAAGTCTTCTCACATAAGGTCTGACTCAACTCGGCACAAAGGCCATCACATAACTATCTTCATCCAATAAATCTTCGCACAAATTTTTGAAATATTTAGACTCATTATATGGAACATTTATCGAAATATCGAGAGAGAGCATCTATCACATCATCACTGCACAAGTTTAAAATTGAGAGAATCGATACAAATTCCAAGGATGTAAGACCGTGCTCTGATACCAATGTGTCACACCCCGATCTTCTACGGGATCGATCGCCCCCGCTGGACGCGAATTACCGTGCCAACGCTCCCGTAGGACAACCGTTCTCATCAGGATGTGATGTCGCACGAGCCTGGAGTTGTGCCCACGCAAGGCAAATACCAAAACGGTCGTTGATAACTAGTTCACAGAGTCATCATAGCGAAAACATAGAATAAATACAAGTATTGAATAAAAAACAAGCTCTTTATTGATATGAAGTAAAGATTACAAGCGGCGCTAGGCTGAGATTAAAAGTCGCTTATGCTCTCTCTCTCTCTCTCTCTCTCTCTCTCTATCTCATTACAATGAGTATGTCCTTAGGCTTACAACTGAATCAAACACTCTGGATGATGATGTTCTCATACATTATGTCTCATATATGTGAGCTCTAGGTCTGTGCGGCATGCTTTAAGATATTAAGTGCAGTCCGACACCTTGATGCGTCAAACGTTCTCTAAATTTGTGCGAGTTCTTCCTACACCCTGTATGCAATCTGGTTGGATATTAGTACATTGAATGCACTGGTGGGAAGGCCTCTCGCCCATGCCACAAAAAAAGCACGTTCATTAGTTAAGTGCACCAATTGATTATGTAGTCTTTGCCTTAGGATCAGTTTCATAACAATATAATAAAAGTAATACCCGTATCTGAATCAAGAGTGTCATACTGTAAATAGTTGAGTTCGTCTTACCCTTTCTTACCATTCACCCTTTTCTATCATACGCAGCAATATAATCAATAATCTACTAATTAGCGAAGAACATCTATGCAATTCAAGTGTTACAATTATGTCTCTGTCTCATACATGTTTTACTCGAACTATGTCATATACAGTGCATCCATTCTAAATATGCAAGGTACCTTGCATTATACTCTCCCATGCTACTCCCCTTCTGAATATGGATCGCTGTTATGCATGCATAACTTATCTATATGAAGGTCACTGGCTCTGTTAGCTATATTGGACATAATATGGGATGGAATGGATGTCTTCCCATCTCAGTTGTAATCCTTACTAAGCGTCCCGAACTATCCGACGAGTCGGTTGTCTTTCCAGGTCGATAGCAAGCCTTGTTGGACGTCCCGCACTCGCCTGCTAGTACTTCAGCTAACTATCGCATTAGAACTTTAGCTAGCATAGTCCTCCCAAGCCAACATTATTTCGATGCCTCAGAGATTGTTCGAGGACTCTTCCTGGTGCGCAACCAGTTATCCGTGACCATGAAACTACTCCACCACTTCCAATCCTAGTCGAGAACTTTATGCTCGGTTTCTCTTATCTGAGGACTTCAGGTCGGTTGATTCTTCTCTAGAGACCTTACTCCATGCGCCATAATAATGTGCCTCAGTAGTCTAACTCCTTGTGACTCAAGGATTCTGGCCAATGCGCCAACAGTCTAAATGGAATCTCATGCGCCCTCAGCGCCATGCGCCCACCTACATCTAGGTGCCTCATGTGCCTGCAGTGCCATGTGCCCCTATGTATCTAAGTGTCTCATGCGCCTGTAGTTCCATGCGCCATTATGATCCTTCCAACTCTCATGCGCCTGCAGTGTCATGCGCCATGGAATTCACGTACATGCTCTTACGTGATGCCTTATTGAAGGCTATAAATAATAGGTATTTTTTCCCACATAAACGGCATCGAGAGATCCATACACCACACGTCAAATAAAGAGAAAGTAGTGCTAGCCACCTCTACAAGAGAAGGAGACAGAGTGCAGCCGAAGCCTCGTCGACCCTCTCTGAGTCCCGGATCATCAACGGAGTAAAGGAGCTATTGTAGTGCTCGATCTCCACCGTCACACTTATCCTAGATCTTTTGTACTTAGATTCTCTTGTATAGGATTTCTTGTGTACTCTTTGTCAATTTGCAATAAATAAGAATTGTACACCTTCATCGAAAATACTACAAGGATATTTAATATTCATATTTTTGCTATGTCGACAAAAATGGCGACTCTGCTGGGGAAGTTCTACTCCTCTAATAAGAAGCTAGTAATGCAATCCGACGTGACCAAGATAGGTTCGACTCAGAGAATGTTGGTCGTCCGCTTCAACCAACTAGCGTTTGAAGATAACGCTGGATAAGCCGAACTCTACCATGAGGCTCATACGACCTCGCAAGACTCATAAAATTTGGGATGTTAGTGCCGCCGCACTAATCCCAAAGTTGGTACCCGATACATCATCAACCCACACCGCAATCGCACACGTGGTTGACCTGTACTCTTCCAACAAGTCAAGTTCCTTGTCGAGACCCGCACGACCTCAAAAAATTCGTAGGGTATGTGTTGCAAAAGCCGCTGCGTTAGACCCAATATTTGTTCCAGAAATGCCGCCAACCTTAGCCGCAGGTGCATACAAGGTGAACGCGCATCATGCCTCTGTCTCCTAAGCTGCGCCCAAGAAGAACTTTGCCAAGTCCCATGACACGCGCATGCAGCGCCGTCTAGGCCGTGGAGCATGCGCCGATCACAGGCGCATGGAGTCTCCTCCGGGCAAGACAACAAGTAATAAGGACTTGTATAGTCCTACTACAGATTCCCTTTACTATGCACCCAAGCACGCTGGTCCAAGGAATTCCAAGGAACCCCGAGCTATGAGCGCTCAAGGGGAAGCACCGTCAGCACTCCAGAAGCATATGTCGTTGTTGGTAATGCGCACTGCCAATGGAAAACTCTATAGGGCAGACCCAGGCTCACATGCGCTAGAAGTGGGACAACCCTTAGAGCCTTCTAAAACTTACTTGGATGCCACAGTAGCACAAAAACCGAGTCGAGTGAAGAACATCAAGAGGATAGACCCATGCACCTAATCTGGTTGCACACATAGAGAGAGTCTATCTCATATCAAGTCTTTCATTAACGATCTGGTTGCAGTTTCTACAGAAGAACCAGATCGGGGAGAAAAATCTTTACTTTCACCTCCATACGAAAGGGTTACCCTAGCACATGAAGTGGGGGTGGAAAAGAAACTTCCATCGTCCGATTTACACAACGTGATTAGTCATAGCCGTAAGACGAGAGAAGCAAAACTAACACAGAATGTGTCCCCTCAAAGACACGCATGTGACAGCATCATCATTAACTATTGATGCACTCAAGCCCCGATTCCTCCAAAAAAATAGTCGGTGTTTGAGCGATTGCAATCAACAATTCCAACCAACTGCGTCCCCGGAGGCCACCGTATTAAGAGAAGGAATTGTCCATTGCTTCATGCTGCTCTGTAAGCCCCCTCATTTTGGAATAGGGGTAATTTAATAATTTTTAATAATTTTTATTATTTTTTAATTAGATAGATGTAAAGAATTAATTTCTAAAATTATTTTTAATATTTATGACACTTTGCCATGGCTTGGATATTTTGTGCAATGCACGACCTTTTCTCTTCCAACCAAATTCACATTATTGACCATGGCTGTACCTAGTATATTTGGGGCATGTGTGTTGTATTAATTTGATCTCTCTCATGCTCCAAAAATGTTGACAAACATCTACAACCATTGACATTGCAAAACTACTCTTATTTGGCTAGTTGAACCCAACCGAGCCCAAATACCCTACTCGAGCTCTCAAACAAATTCCCATAAAACACTTACACTACCCCCACACATTTTTCCTACTCCACAACACATCCCACATATAAAATATATTATAAACAAATCAATTAAATGGTCCATAAATATAATATTTCCAAATTAGAAAAAACTCCTATGCAATCTTGTTCATATCAATTTAAATATGAAATAAATATTTTAAAATTTAATTTAAATATTCTAAAGAATACCCTCACCATATTTTAGTCTCTTTAAATCTTATCCATAGATGAAAATACTAAAATCAAATCCTAATCACCCACCTATTTAAACTACCTATATTTATCAACCCCCAACACCTAAACCTAATAGCCGACCTTCCCCTCTCTCAAACCCATGAACAAGCATCCTCTCCCCCTCTCTCTATTCTCCCTTTTCTATCTCCTTCCTTCCCCCTTTTAATCCCCCAGAAGCCGGCCAACTAAAACCCAACAAAACCCTCTTTTAGGCCGAATATTGGCTGCTGGTTGGAGCAGCATTTCAGACCCCTCCACTGCAGCAAAAATCCCTAAGAACCCTAAATTTACATCTTAATTTAATCTTCCAAGAGCTCCCTCAAATTTTACAAATTTTGGAGTCCGTTTGGCGCTCTAAAAGGTCTGTGTCGCAAGAAGAGCCTACGTCGTAATCGTGAACACGTAAGTTTCATAACTTCTATTTTATATTTATTTTTTCCATGTGAGAACCTTTGTAGGAACCCATAAAAATGTTAGATGACAAATGATAAAACCCCTATTCATGAGTAACCCTAATTTTATATGCAAAATAACTCTTTAATGACACGAAACCAATTCATGGCAATGTGGTAACCATAATAACCTAGTTTTGATATATGTAATTATTTTATTATTAAAATATAAAATTTCAGAAATTAAATAATATTTTAGAATATTAATGATTATATTTTATATATTAAATAATTTTTTATGCAAGTTGGCAACCTTGCATGCACAAACTAGTTGTCAAGTTGCTAGAGCTCCTAGTCGACGCGCAACGAAACTTTGTGCATGCAACAACAACTGTTTCAATATTTTTCACTAAATAAATACTAATTCCATAATTAATAGTTTTTAATAATTAATAATTTAAAAATGGTTTTGGCAATGTTTAATGACTAGTAATAATCTGGTGTGTAGCTACTTGCCTGTTCAACCAATGTAGAATTAATAACTAGATAATAACCTAATTAAACTAGAAAATTAGAGTCTAACTAGTGAATAATTAATTGGTGGGTGTTCAAGACGTTTCTATGGAGAGCTTTGGACTAGACTTGTTATGCTCGCAGCTTGGCTCGGAAGCCAAGTACACCATGCTTGATTGTATTATTTTGTTTACATATGTCAAGTTTTAGTTGATAGTGTGTGCACGCGTCTTAGAGTAGCAAACTTATAGGTATATGGTAAGGTACTTGGTATCTTCTGACCTGGCCCCTGTTCAACACATTTCTGTCTAAGTGAGTGAGTGAGTGCATGGAGTAGCGTATCGACTGATCTTCGATACGTGATTTTGCGTCTTGGTTTAGTAGTAAGTATTTGGTTTAGTTCCTAGATTTTATTGACGTTGTTGCATTATGTCTTCACCGCGTATACGATTCGGATATTACATTGGGAGGCAAGAATCTACTAGTGAGCGTATGGGACATTCTTCTTCTTCTTTTTCTATATATGGTGTACCTCTGAGTTCTGTCGAATGCCTGGTGGGATGACGGATTCCTCTCTTCTTCCTCCTCATGCGCCACTGAGATGTCTCGAGTATATTTCACATAGATGGATTAGTTATCCTATTTATTATTTACGGCTTTACTTTCATGCATGTCAATTTTTTGTGTACTCTCTCTGAGGACCTGGCACCCTTTCCAGGTGTAGGCAATCATGACTATTTGCAGGAGCACGGATCAGGACCAACTACTTTATTCCCTTTCGATGAGCTCTTTACCTTCGTGTCTATTGCTTCATAGTTGAGTTGATACTTTTATATTGTTTATTTATTTTAAAAACTCAGATTCTATTTTTATCCTAGTTTGCTAATGGATTTGTCTCCATCCGACTATTATTTCAGATTATTTGGACTGGATCATTATGATCTATATTGGTTTAGTATTTATTTATTGACTTGTTTTGTAGATGAGATTTAGTTTCCTGTGACTTGTGACATTATATTCTACTTGTGAATTATTATTAATAATACAGCGTACGTATGTGCTATGGTTTCCATATATTTGAGTTGTCATATACATATGGCTGGCATGCTTACGTATTTTTAGTCCTACATATTTTGGGACTGAGACGTGACATATTTTTGTGGTGGCCCATGCAGGTCAGAGCAGATCGTTTCGGTTATATTATTGTGTCGAGCGAGCCTGCAGTTAGGATAAGGATTTTAGGATCTCAATCCATAATTGCTATTGAAACTTTCTTTGATTTCTAATATCGTCCTTGAACCTCGAAATTATAAGCATCCGTACTTCCTTTGAACTCTTATTCATTGATTTTTGTCTTTTCCTATCTCAGAGAGACCGACACTCGTGTGTGGTGATTTTTTCTGGAGAAGATTCTCGTCATGACGAAGAATACATGCTTGATAGAATATTTGTAAGTAGATGGTTGCCAGAGTAGGAAAGATTATTGTAGATGATTTTTAGATGTTAGAGATATAATATATTAAGTGCATTATCAGTAAAAACCTAAACCAAGGTGGACTCTATCAATTGTCTAGATTATAAGTGATGGGGTACTATTAATTAAATCTTTTAGATGAATGTGAGTCATTTTATGTGAGGGTATAATATTATATTTTGATAAGATTGTTTGATCTAAGGTGGGTAGGCTTCTCGACTAGCAAATTGGTTTGGAGGTTCATCAATTGATGATGATAAGAATTGTCAATTTGGGTGCTTCGAGACTTATACTTCTATGTGATTTAAAAAAAAAGTGTATTTTTGATTTGAATTTGATAAAAAAAATGATGAGATAAGGAGCTAGAGATCTATTAAATTTTAAGACGATTATGATGTAATGGATTTGAAATTTTAAATTGAATTATTTTGGACGAATTTAAATATTGTGGATTTTAAATTTAAGGATAAATATTAATTCAAATAAAGAGTTAAGAATTTGATATGGAAGCATTGACGATTTTGTTAAACCATAAGTTTTTAAAGATTATGATATGATTAGATTTGTGTTTAAATTTAAGGAGATTATGATGATGAATTTAAATTTAGATTTGAAGTATCTTGAAGCATTTAAATTTTGTGGAGTTTAAATTTAAAGATTTTGATAAGATTTGACTTAGAATCTAAATTTAAAATTTTTAGGATATGATAAGGCAGTGCATCGGTGAATCTCAATTTGAAGATTTTGTAATTATTTTATTGTTTGAGTATTGTGTGAAAAATAAAAATATAAAGGAAAAGGATTGAGAGAATAGTTTCAAATTTAAATTTTGAGGATAAAATTTGAATTAAAATTTATTTAAGAGAATATTCAATGGTTGGATTTAAAATTGAGGATTGGATTTAAACTTGAATTATTGATATTGAGTTATTAAATAAACTTTTGAGGAATTGGATTTAAATTAAAAATTTTAAATGATATAATTTAAACTTTTAAAACTTGGAGAAGAGTTTGATAAAATAGATTTATATTTCCTAGGAAAAAATTTAGAGGTTAAATAATATATGGTGAATTTGAGAAAGTTTTGCGATAATTATTGAATTGAAGGTAAGTAAAAATTATGGTACAAAAATTGTGGTTGATTATATAAAGGAAAAAAATATAGAGGAGTAAAATTCGATTGAACAATTTTTAGAATTCAAAAATTTAGATGAGATTATTTTAATGTTTATGATTGGATTTAAATTTATAGAATAGATAGAATTAAATTAAGTTTTAAGATTTGAGAAGATAAAGATATATTATATTAAAGATTATAAATTTTGGGGATTTGATTTGATCTTAGAAGGTTGGCTAGAATTAGATATGCCATATATGAATTATTTTGTTCGATGGTTTTATGATTGCTAGGTTTAATGATGTTATAGAAAGTAAAATTGATTAAGTTATGGGTATTATCGTTTCAAGAAAAAAAAATTATTGAAAAATTTGAGGATTTGCGGAGAAGACTATTTGAGAATTGAATTTAAAATGGTGAAATGAGACAAATTTGAGGATAAAATTTAAAGATTTTATATAGTAATATTGAAATTTAAATTATGGAAAGACCATGATATACTGGATTTGATTTCTCTTTAAATTTAAAGGGCTTAAATCTAGCAGAGTTTAAATTTTGGAATTTAAATTTGGAGAATAGAATTTTGGGGATTAGATTAAAAGGTTTGAGTATTGGGTTATTAAATTTAAATATTGAGAAAATTAAGAAGATTAACATTATAGATAATGGACTACAAGATGTATATTCAAATTATAATTTGAATGTTGGAATTAAATTCAAGTTTAAGAAATTGAGGACTTAGGATCTTATGAATTTAATTTTGAGGATTTTAAAGAAATTTGAATGAGTAGGATAATGTTTAATTTTAAAAGTGAGACTTGAGTTTAATTTAAATTTGGGGAGTTTAAATCTTGAAGTGATTAAATTTCGAAGATGTAATTTTAAAAATTTTAATTAGAAGATTGTGAAAAATGACTACAATATGAGATGCAAATTTTCAAGGATGGAATTAAATTTTTTTTTTAACTTCAAGATTTGATTTAATTTTTAAGTTTGGATATGAAATTAAATTTTAAGAATTAACTTATTAAATTTTGGAAGACTGTTATAAATGAGATTTAAATTTTGAGGAAATAATGTTAGATTGTATTTAAGAGTTATGACTTGAGAATCTGAGTTTTAAAAAAAAATTATTGGATTTCAAAATTTTGAAGGTAAATTCGAATTTCAAATATTTACTTTAAAATTTTAAGCTGTGAGGATGAAGTGAATTTTTGAGGACTTTGTTAAATTATAAAAGTGATTTAACTTCAAGATTATATTGCTTCAATTTTGATAGAGAAAAAAAATATTATTGAAGATCTTAAATTTCGAGGATAAAATTCTTTTAAGGTGGATAGATTGTTAGCCTCATTTTAGAATAGGGATAATTTGATAATTTGCAATTATTATTATTATTTTAATTAGATAGATTTAAAGAATTAATTTCTAAAATCCTTTTTAATATTTATGACACTTTGGCATGGCTTGGATATTTTGAGCAATGCACGACATTATTCCTTCTAACCGAATTCACATTATTGACCTTGACTGTACCTAGTACATTTGGGACATGGGTTTTGTATTAATTTGATCTCCCCCATACTCCAAAAATATTAACAAACATCTACAATCATTGACATTGTAAAACAATCATTATTTGGCTAGTTGAACCCAACCGAGCCCAAATACCCTACTCAGACTCTCAAACAAATTTCCATGAAACACGTACACTACCCCCCACACATTTTTCCTACTCCATAACATACCCCACATATAAAATATATCCACAAAATCTGAATAAATCAATTAAATGGTCCATAAATGCATTATTTCCAAATTAGAAAAGATCCCTATACAATCTTCTTGCATATTAATTTAAATCTGAAATAAATCTTTTAAAATCTAATTTAAAGATTCTAGAGCATCCCATCACCCTATTTTAGTCTCTTTAAATCCTATCCATAGATGAAAACACTAAAATCAAATCCTAACCACCCACCTATTTAAACTATATATATTTATCAACCCCCAACACCTAAACCTAATAGCCGACCTCCCCCTCTCTCAAACTCATGTCCAGGTAGCCTCTTCCCCTCCCTCTCTTCTTTCTTTTCCATCTTCTTTCTTCCCCCTTGTCACGCCCCAGTCCCAAATTATACGGGACTAGGCCACGTGGCAATAGCCAGCTGACACGTCTCCGAGGATATAATAATTTAATGGATCCTAAAGAAGAGTGCTACGCTGTCCTAAATACTAACATGTCCAATATCAATCAGCAATGGGTAATTTAATCTCATCCACAAAATAATCAGCAAGAAGTACTAAAATAAATGCTGGAAGATAAACGCCAGTCTCAAATATCATAGTACAACCAAGAATGTCTGGTGGGAACAAACCCACTACTGTGACGAAATAAAATACTGAAATGATAGATAAAATAATGACTAGGGCATCGGCTGACTAGATAATGATGCTCCCAATCCTAGGCAGAAGGCCTACCAACTGATCACGAAAACTATGACGGTAGCACCTCTAGCTCCTCCGCTGTAGCGTACCTAGTCTCCTGTCCTGGTCCGTACACCATGGGATAGTATGCCTCGTCCAAATCTGGAAAGGTACCAGGTCCTCAGAGGGACGTAACAAGATACATAGAAGCATGCCATATATATAGATACTGAATAAAATAAATACAATAAAGGGTGTGCTAACCATCTAAGTGAATGCAATGTGAGGACAACAGTGGTACGTATGGGTAGGCATAGGCATATAACGTTCACACTCCGAAGAGAGTGGCATCTGCATATATAACGTACATATCGCTCCGAAGAACGTGGTATCTGAATAATATATAGTCCATATCGCTTCGAAGAACGTGGCATCTGAATAGTAGAAGTCATTGGATCCGTTGCTCCTCCGGATACTACGGATTCCAATGTGTGTATCCCATACGCCTACTAGATGTCCTCCCCGCCCAATGTAGATACACAAGTCGAATACTCGACGTGCATACCACGTATCTATATGCCAAGTCTCTACAAATAAAATAATTCTGAGTTACGAACTAACCGTGATGCATGTCACACGCACCGATAGCTAGTCGAGTACGCGAACCCGTATCCCAATATGAATTTGTCACATTGATACGTGTAAGAGTGTCAGGTCTCAGAAAATATCAGAGTATCCTTCCAAGGGGTGAGTCTGCTAGCAACTAGGTCAAGTACACTACTCATCGACGCATCCGTCGACTACACCAGAGTCAATCTCGGACGCGTACAGTCATATAAAATAAAGCAACAAGATATCATACAACATATGCATAATTTAAATTAGACAGTAAATATGGCAAGGTATCTTGCCTGGGTCCTCAAGCTGTGAATGCCAATAGCCTGCTCCTGCAGTCTCTCCTGGCTGGTCCAAAGACCCTAAACACACAATATAATATAGCAAATACTATCATCAAACACTAAAACAATACATACACAGACTATGACGCTGCTCTTAGGTACTGACGCAAGATAACGGCTGGTCGACTATAGTAGCGCGTGTGCACATAGCTAATATGCACACGTGTCCTGTCCTTAGTTATCGTGTCTCTCGCGATAATAAATACTAAGTTATGGGTCACGAAACTATTTACGTTTAGTACAATTATATGCCCTTATTTCCCATGTTTGAGCATACATGTAGAGGTCCAGGTTTTTAGGTGAAATATAAGTCTTTATAATCGAGTTCTATCATTAAGGTAAATGCTAGTTATTAAATAAATGCTAAATCTTGCTAACATCAAACATTCATATATATAGCTTAACGTTAATTAGGTTTGTGTCCAAGACTACGACACTCGACACGATGATACGACGACTATATATAAACAACGATACGAGGAGAGAAGGGAACTAGAGGCGAGTACCTAGTTGGATGGATGAAGGTCTGCTCGGTGACTGGTCGTCCTCCGGTGTGGGGAGGAGCTCCGATCGACGGCGGCAAGCAAGGCAGCAGCAGCGACAATAACTGTAGTAGGTCGCAGCAACGGCAGCAGTAGCCAGGCAGCGGTGGCAGGCGGCCTGGGGTGGTGCTGGTCGGGGGTCAGAACGTGGGGGAGGTCAGGGTCGGCCGGACAGGGGTGGTTGGCGGTGCTGGAGGCGGCTGGGGACAGTCGGGATTGGTCGTTGGGTTTGATGTAAGTTGTGCTGGTGACGGGGATGGTAATGATAGAGACGGTCGGTGTAGGTGGTGTTGGGGTGGTGGACCGGCGAGTCTGGTGGCGGTGGCTGGCGGCGTCAGGCAGTGTTGGAGGTGGTGGTTTGGAAGTCGGGAAGGGAAAAAGGGGGTGCTTGGGTTTTCTAGTCGGTTGTGACAGAGGTGAAGGGATGGTAATGATGGTGGATGGGAGTGGTAGTCAGGCGACGGTTCAGCGGCCTAGGAGGGTGGTCCGGTCGGGTAGGGATGGGTGCTTGGCAAGGTGTTCGGCTAGGGTTAAAGGGGAGGGATGGTTTGCTCAATGGGTTTTAGATTTCTAGGGTTTCCTATAGGAGAAAGAGATGTATTTATATATATGAGTGAATTATGGTTGATCTCGGGATTTAGGCCTGTCCGGGCTTCTTTGAGGTGAGACTGGTCCGCATGAGAGGGTGTACATGGGCTTGGTTAGGTCTTTTGGGTGAACTGGGCCTTCATTTAATTAGATTAAAAAAATATTGTGTAAGGCGTTCTTTTAACGAATATTGCGTAGCTAAGATGAGACACAATAACGAGTATCTAAAAGTTACACAATGGTCAGATGGGTAGTCTGGCATGTCTAGGAGATGTATATAAAATTGGGTTGAAGGTAACTGCTAGTGTGGCGCTCCAAACATCGAAGCAACGGTAAGGTATATTAAGACATAATTATTGCACGTTAATTATAATTGTACCCAAATTAATCCGAGTCTCTCAATCTAAATTAAATAAATCCTAAATTGGTCGAGGGGGTTTATAATCTACCCTCCTTAGAGCATTTCGTCCTCGAAATTAAAATATACACATGGTAGGAATTATTGACTGAAATAAAAATGCTACTACATACCTATGCCTTCAAAGAGATGGGGATAGCGCTGTCGAATATCCTCCTCATGCTCCCAGGTCGACTCGCCTGGTGCATGATCCCTCCATGCGACACAGACTAGAGGGATAGTTTGACCTCGCAATACCTTCTCACTTCTGTCCAGAATCTCAACAGGCTCCTCTTGGTATGATAAACTCGGGCCGACTGTGATCTCTGAATGGTCAAGCACATGACTCGGATTAGGTATGTACCTCCTTAGCTGAGATACATGAAAGACGTCATGGACTCCTTCCAAAGTCTATGGTAAGGCTAGTCTGTAAGCAACCTCTTCGATGCGTTCTAACACATCGAATGGTCCGATGTACCTCGGACTCAACTTTTTTCTGCCTCCAAATCTGATAGTCCCTCGAGTAGGTGAGATCTTTAGAAATACATGATCTCCAACCTGGAACTCTATGGGTCGTCGATGCACATTCGCCCAATGCTTCTATCTGTCCTGTGCTGCTCGCAGGTGCCCTTGGATCTTCTTCACCTTCTCTAATGTACGAACTACCAACTCTGGCCCAAGAATCTGTCTCTCGCCTATATCGCTCCAACATACTGGAGAACGACACTTCCTTCCATATAATGCTTCATAGGGAGCCATCTGGATGCTCACTTGATAGCTGTTGTTATAGAAAAACTCGACCAAATACAAGTGGTCCTCCCATGATCCTCCGAAATCAAGCATGCACGCTCTTAACATGTCTTCCAATGTCTGAATGGTGCTCTCGGACTGGCCATCTGTCTGCGGGTGATACGATGTGCTAAACTTCAGGCGGGTACCGAGACTCTCTTGCATACTCCGCCAAAAGTAAGATGTAAACCTCATATCCCTGTCAGACACGATACTAACTGGTACCCCATGCAGTCTCATAATCTCCCTCATGTACATATCTGCTAAGACCTCGGTAGATTGCCCAACTCGAAAAGGTAAAAAGTGGGCGGACTTGGTGAGTCTATCCACGATTACCCTAAATGCATTACGACCACTAGGACTCCTCGGAAAGCCCGTAACAAAGTCCATAGTGATATGCTCCTATTTCTATTCAGGTATCGAAAGCGGTTGAAGTAATCCTGCAGATCTATGATGCTCAACCTTGACTTGCTGATACACCAGGTATTTCGCCACAAAGTGAGCTCTCTCTCTCTTCATTCTGTGCCACCAGTAGTACTGCCTCAAGTCTCTGTACATCTTCGTGCCTCCTGGATGAATAGAGTAGGTTAAACTGTGTGCCTATGACATCAACTCCTAACGAAGTTCTTCATTTGGAACATAGAGACGATCTCCATATCTTAAAGTCTCGTCTTCATGTATACGCAATCCTGTCTGCATTCCAGCCTCTGTCCTCTATCGAAGCCTCTAGAATCTGGCGTCTGTCGGCAAAGCAGCCTTGATCCTCTCCACTAATGTCGATTGTAACTGAAAACTCGACAACTGTCCATCTACTCCGGGCATAACGACCTCTATTTCCATCTGCTCTAGATCTCTCAACAGATATTGTTGGGTAGTCAAGAAGAATGTCATGGGTCTTCTGCTCAACACGTCAGCTACTACGTTGGCCTTTCCCATATAGTACTGTAGCTCGATCTCAAAGTCTGTCATCACTTCGAGCCAACGTCTCTGTCTCTGGTTCAAGTCCTTCTGGGTGTAGACGTACTTCAGGCTCTTATGATAAGTGAATATCTCCACTCTTTCTCCATATAGGTAGTGACTCTAAAACTTCAAGGCAAAGATTACTGCGGCAAGCTCCAAGTCGTAAGTGGGATAGTTCTTCTCATGGGTCCTCAACTATCTAGAGGCATAGGCCACAACCTTTCCATGCTACATCAAGACATATCATAATCCTTTTCTGGATACATCACTATAGATCACGAATCCTCCGGGTCCAGAAGGTATGGTCAAGATAGGTGCTGTAGTTAGACGCTTCTTTAGGTCATTGAATGTTGTCTGACATTCCTGTGTCCAAGTAAACTCCTGCTCCTTATGGGTCAAGCGGGTCATCGGTTCTGCGATCTTCGCAAAGTTCTCCACGAACCTCCGGTAATATCCGGCAAGTCCTAGGAAACTCCTCACCTCCGAGACATTGGTAGGGGTTGGCCATGTCTCTACTGAAGAAATCTTTGTCGGATCTACTGAAATACCATCTTCTAAGATGACGTGTCCAAGAAAAGCGATACGATCTAGGAGAAACTCAGCTTGGCATAAAGCCTCCCTCTCCTCAGCGTCTCTAACACTAGTCTCAAGTGCTCTTCGTGCTCCTCGTGGCTCTTCGAATACACCAAGATATCGTCTATGAAGACTACCACGAACCGGTCTAGGTATTGGTGGAATACTCTGTTCATCAAGTTTATAAATACAATAGGTGTATTCGTTAGTCCAAAAGGCATCACTAAGAACTCGTAGTGACCATAACGAGTCCCGAATGCTGTCTTTTGAATGTCTTCTCTTGGCACCTTTACTTGATGATAACTCGATCTCAAGTCGATCTTTCTGAACACCACTGCTTCTGTCAGCTGGTCGAACAAATATCAATCCGAGGCAGGGGGTACTTGTTCCTGATAGTCAAAGCATTAAGGGCTCTGTAATCAATGCACATATGTACTGTCCCATCTTTCTTAGGTACAAACAACACTGGTGCTCCCCAGGGTGATGCACTAGGACGGATAAATCCCTTTCTTTGCAACTCCTCTAATTGTAGCTTCAGCTCATCTAGTTCCTTCTTCGCCAATCGATATACATTAGAAGATACCGGTGCTGCTCTGTATACTAGCTCTATAGTGAACTCTATGTCTCTATCTGGCGGTAAGCCTGGCAATTCTTTAAGAAAAACATCCTCAAATTCTGTAACTATTGGTGGGGGTACCATCTCCATAGCCATGTAAGCTTCATCTATCTGTCCTACTCCTTGATCGACGGTTCCTCGTATGTACTCGAACTCCGACTGATCTGGCGGTCTAAAATTGATGCTACCCTTCCGACAGTCCAGTACGGCATTATACTGGCTTAACCAGTCCATGCCTAGCACAACATCAAAGTATAGCATGGGTAATACCAAGAACCACGTTCTCATCTCTCTACCACATATGACTATCGAACACGTTCTGATAGTGCTGGTAACCGGCACGATACCTCCTCCGGTAAGAATCTTCCAACTCTTAGGTAAGAAAGAAGTAGCTACTCTATGCATTGCTACAAATCTACTAGATATGAATGATAGTGTAGCTCCAGAATCAAATAATACAGTTGCAGGTAATGATGCAACTAAAATGGTACCTGTGATAGCTTTTTCTTCTGTTTCCTCCTCAGTAGCTGCTAATGCAAAGGCTTGTCCGTGCCTCTGCTCTCCGGTCTGCTGTTGGGCTTGATCAAACTATGCCTGCTGTGGGGCCAAGAGTGGTCCCCTCTAAAATTCTTTGGGTGCTAGTGGATGCTGGCCTCCTGGTGGGGGTAGTATCATCGGAACTGGTGCTGCTGCCTCTGTCCTGTCTGGGGTGCTGCGTCTCTGCACTGTGGGCAGTCTCGGGCTTGGTGCTGGTTTGCTCCATAAATCATGCATGTCTCCAGTCTCTTTTGGCAGTCCTTCTCGAAATGTCCTCTCTTACCACAGTGGTAGCAAGTTGGGAGCTCTCTTTGTTGGTATGGTGCTGTCCTCTGCTGTGTCTGTGCTCCGGGACGACGGATCGGTCCTCCTGCTCCGGGCTGGGCTCTGGCTGGTGTAGTCGTACTGGAACGTCTTGCTCCTTTGCCGATGGCCTCCTGGATCCTCACTTCTACAAGTACCTCCTCATAAGAAATCCTCGCCTGTTTAGTGGTATACCTCTGTAGCTCGAAGGTGAGGCCGTGATAGAATCTCTGGGCCTTCTCTAGGTCTTTGGGTATCAGGATGACACCAAATATGCTAAGATGGCTGAACTCCGCATCGTATGCGTCTACAGTCATATTCCTTTGTTCTAGATATAGGAACTGGGAGTACAGGGCATTTCTGACTGTAGCCGAAAAATACTTTACATTGAAGTACTCTAAGAACTATTCCCAAGTCTGGTTCTTGCCTACACTGCGCTCAATAGAATTCCACCAGTAATGGGTATTGCCTTTTAGTTGGGCCCTCACTGCGGTCATCCAAAGGTCTGGATGCAGTTGTGAAGCCTCTAGTAGTATCTCCATATTGGCGACCCAATCGGAGATCTCCTCTACAGTCTCGTTGCCTGAAGAAGTATCTGGTCCCATCTGTCGGAACTATCGAACAGTGCCACCTGTCTGAGCTGGTGGAGGTGCTGGTACTGGTGCTGTGACAGGTGTCCTTTCTAGTACTGCCATCAAACTCTGTCTCAACGTCTCGGTCTGATGCCACTGTGCTTGCATCATAGTCTAGAAGAACTGAAGCAACTGTGGCTGTCCATTTGATTGTGGCATCTGAGGTGGATAAGGTGGAGGTGGTGGTAATGGAACCTCTAGCTGTACAGTAGGTGTCTCCTCAGATGTCAGCCTCTCGGTCTGCGACATCGGTGTAGCTCCCAAAGTCTGGCCCTCAAAATACTGCGTGGGGATCGTCTGGGAAGTCTGTCCCTCGTATTGTTGTGTAGGATCGTCCTGAGAAGTCTCGTGCCAATGTATCAGCGGGGCCTGTAGCGGTTATTTTCCTTCAGGTAGTCCCTGGGGTACCACCTCTCTTTGGGTGGCGTCGGTTGGTACCACGGCATTGGGTGCTCCTCGTTCACTGCACAAGTTTATCTTGCTGCAAGAGATAGGACTTCATTAAAAAGAGTACGGAATCAAGCAAACAGGATGCAGATATTTAGAAGTAATACGAAGGAAGTTCAAAGACGTAATCAAAGTGGATGAGGCCTAGTAATTTCTATCCTATTGCAGGCTCGCTGGACATGCTACCATACCACAAGCGAAAACAAGACCTGCATGGGCCACCACTAAAACCAAGTCACGCCCCAGTCCCAAATTATATAGGACCAGGCCATGTGGCAATAGCCAGCTGACACGTCTCCGAGGATATCCCAATTTAATAGATTCTAACGAAGAGTGCTACGCTGTCCTAAATACTAACATGTCCAATATCAATCAACAACAAGTAATTTAATCTCATCCATAAAATAATCAGCAAGAAGTACTAAAATAAATGCTGGAAGATAAACGCCAGTTTCAAATATCATAGTACAACCAAGAATGTCTGGTGGGAACAAACCCACTACTATGATGAAATAAAATACTAAAATGATAGATAAAATAATGACTAGGGCATCGGCTGACTAGATAATGATGCTCCCAATCCTAGGCAGAAGGCCTACCAACTGATCACAAAAACTCGGATGGTAGCACCTCTAGCTCCTCCGCTGTAGCGTACCTAGTCTTCTGTCCTGGTCCATACACCGTGGGATAGTATGCCTCGTCTAAATCTGGAAAGGTACCAGGTCCTCAGAGGGATGTAACAAGATATATAGAAGCATGCCATATATATATAGATACTGAATAAAATAAATACAATAAAGGGTGTGCTAACCATCTAAGTGAATGCAATATGAGGACAACAGTGATACGTATGGGTAGGCATAGGCATATAACTTCCATGCTCCAAAAAGAGTGGCATCTGCATATATAACGTCCATATCGCTCAGAAGAACGTGGCATCTAAATAATATATCGTCCATATCGCTCCGAAAAATATGGCACCTGAATAGTGGAAGTTATTAGATCCGTGGCTCCTCCAGATACTACGGATTCTAATGTGTGTATCCCATACGCCTACTAGATGTCCTCCCCGCCCAATGTAGATACAAAATTTGAATACTCGACGTGCATACCATGTATCTATATGCCAAGTCTCTACAAATAAAATAATTCTGAGCTACGTACTAACCGTGATGCATGTCACACGCACCGATAGCTAGTCGAGTACGCGAACCCGTATCCCAATATGAATTTGTCACAGTGATACATGTAAGAGAGTCAGGTCTCAGAAAATATTAGAGTATCCTCCCAAGGGGTGAGTCTGCTAGCAACTAGGTCAAGTACACTACTCATCGATGCATCCGTCGACTGCACCCGAGTCAATCTCGGACACGCACAGTCATATAAAATAAAGCAATAAGATATCATACAACATATGCATAATTTAAATTAGACAGTAAATATGGCAAGGTATCGAGCCTGGGTCCTCAAGTTGTGAATGCTAATAGCCTACTCCTGCAGTCTCTCCTGGCTGGTCCAAAGACCCTAAACACACAATATAATATAGCAAATACTGTCATTAGACACTAAAATAATACATACATAGACTATGACGCTGCTCTTAGGTACTGACGCAAGATAACGGCTGGTCGACTATAGTGGCGCGTGTGCACGTAGCTAAGATGCACACGTGTCCTGTCCTCAGTTATCGTGTCTCTCGCGACAATAAATACTAAGTTATGGGTCACAAAACTGTTTACGTTTAGTACAATTATATGTCCTTATTTCCCATGTTTGAGCATACATGTAGAGGTCCAGGTTTTTAGGTGAAATACAAGTCTTTATAATCGAGTTCTATCATTAAGGTCAATTATAGTTATTAAATAAATGCTAAATCTTGCTAACATCAAACATTCATATATATATATAGCTTAATGTTAATTAGGTTTGTGTCCACGACTACGATACTCGACACGATGACACGATGACTATATATAAACAACGATACGAGGAGAGAAGGGAACTAGAGGCGAGTACCTAGTTGGCTGGACGAAGGTCTGCTCGGTGACTGGTCATCCTCCGGTGTGGGGCGGAGCTCCGGTCGACGGCGGCAAGCAAGGCAGCAGCGACGACAGTAACTGTAGTAGATCGCAGCAACGGCAGCAGTAGCCTGGCAGCGGCGGCAGGCGGCCTGGGGTGGTGCTGGTCGGGGGTCAGAAAGTGGGGGAGGCCAGGGTCAGCCGGGCAGGGGTGGTTGGCGGTGCTGGAGGTGGCTGGGGGCAGTCGGGATTGGTCGTCGGGATTGGTCGTTGGGTTTGATGGAAGTTGTGCTGGTGATGGGGATGGTGATGATGGAGGCGGTAGGTGTAGGTGGTGTTGGGGTGGTGGACTGGCGAGTCTGGTGGCGGTGGCTGGCGACGTCAGGCTGTGTTGGAGGTGGTGGTTTGGAAGTCGGGAAGGGAAAAAGGGGGTGCTCGGGTTTGCTAGTCAGTTGTGACAGAGGTGAAGGGATGATGGTGGATGGGAGTGGTGGTCAGGCGGCGGTGCAGCGGCCTGGGAGGGTGGTCCGGTCGGGTAGGGATGGGTGCTCGGCAAGGTGTTCGGCTAGGGTTTAAAGGGAGGGATGGTTTGCTCGATGGGTTTTATATTTCTAGGGTTTCCTATAGGAGAAAGAGATATATTTATATATATGAGTGAATTAGGGTTGACCTCGGGATTTGGGCCTATCTGGGCTTTTTTGAGATAGGACTGGTCCGCATGAGAGGGTGTACATGGGCTTGGTTATGTCTTGTTTTCGGTGAACTTGGCCTCCAATTAATTAGATTAAAAAAATATTGTACAAGGCGTTCTTTTAACGAATATTGTGTAGTTAAGATGAGACACAATAACGAGTATCTAAAAGTTACACAATGGTCAGATGGGTAGTCTGGCATGTCTAGGAGATGTATGTGAAATTGGGTTGAAGGTAACTGCTAGTGTGGCGCTCCAAACATCGAAGCAACGGTAAGGTGTATTAAGACATATAATTGTTGCATGTTAATTCTAATTGTATCCAAATTAATTCGAGTCTCTCAATCTAAATTAAATAAATCCTAAATTGGTCGAGAGGTTTACACCCCTTTCAATCCCCAGAAGCCAACCACCTAAAACCCCAACCGAACCCCCTTTTAGACTGAATATTAGATGTTGCTTGCAGCAGCATTTCAGACCCCTCCATAGTAGCAAAAATCCCTAAAAATTCTATATTTACTTATTAATTGAATACCCCAAGAGCCCCCTTATGTTTTGCGAAGTTTGGAGTCCGTTTGGTGCTCCAAAAGGTCTGTGTCGCAAGAAGAGCCTCTGCCGTAATCGCAAACACATAAGTTTCATAACTTCTATTTTATATTTATTTTTTTCATGTGAGAACCTTTGTTGGAACATATAAACATGTTAGTTGACAAATGATAAAACCCCCATGCATGAGAAACCCTAATTTTATATGCAAAATAACTCTTTGATGACACGAAACCAATACATGGCAATGTGGTAACTATAATAACCTAGTTTTGATAGATGTTATTATTTTATTATTAAAATATAAATTTTCAAAAATTAAATAATAATTTTCAGAATATTAATTAATATATTTTATATATTAAATGATTTTCTATGCAAGTTGGCAACCTTGCATGCACAAACTAGTTGTCAAGTTGCTAGAACTCCTAGTCGACGCACAACGAAACTTTGTGCATGCAACATCAACTGTTTCAGTATTTTTTACTAAATAAATAATATTCCATAATTATTAGTTTTTAATAATTAATAATTTAAAAATAGTTTGGGCAATATTTAATGACTATAAATATTTTGCTGTGTAGCTACATTCATGTGCAACCAATGTAAAATTAATAACTATATAATAACCTAATTAAACTAGAAAATTAGAGTCTAACAAGTGTAATAATTAATTGGTAGGTGTTCGAGACATTTCTATAGAGAGCTCCAAACCAGACTTGTTGTGCTTGCAGCTTGGCTCGGAAGGCAAGCACACCCTGCTTGATTGTATTATTCTGTTTACATATGTCTAGTTTTAGTTAATAGTGAGTGCACGCGTCTTAGAGTAGCAGACTTACCAGAATATGGTGAAGGTACTTGGTATCTTCTGACCTGAAACATCTTCAACATATTTCTGTCTGAGTGAGTGCATGGACTAGCATGTCGATTGATCTTCGATACATGAGTTCGCATCTTGGGTTAGTAGTTGGTGTTTTGTTTAGTTCCTAGATTTTATTGACGTCGTTGTATTATGTCTGCACCACGTATATGGTTCGGATGTTACATTAGGAGGGAAGAATCTACTAGTGAGTGTATGGGACATTCTTCTTCTACATATGGTGTACCCCGAGTCTCGAGTGTATTTCACATAGATGGATTAGTTACCCTATTTATTGTTTACTGCTTTACTTTTATGCATATCGATTTCTTGTGTACTTGTTATGTCCCTCTGAGGACCTGGCAACCATTCCAGGTGTAGACGATCATGACTATTTGCAGGAGCACGGATCAGGACCTGCTACTTTATTCCCTTTCGAGGAGCTCTCTACCTTCGTGTCTATTGGTTCGTAGTTGAATTGATACTTTTCTGTCGTTTATTTATTTTAAGAAGTCAGATTCTATTTCTATCCTAGTTTGGTAGTGGATTTGTCTCCACCCGATTATTATTTCAGATTATTTGGACTAGATTATTTGGATCTATATTGGTTTAGTATTTATTTATTGACTTGTGTTGTGGATGAGATTTAGTTGCCTGTGACTTATGCCATTATATTCTACTTATGAATTATTATTCATAATACAGCGTATGTATGTGTTATGGTTTCCAAATATTGGAGTTGCCATATACATACGTTGGCATGCTTACGTATTTCTAGTCCTACGTATTTTGGGACTGGGGTGTGACATGCTCAACATGAAGATCCTTTCCCCTGAAGAAGATCTCAAAGAAAGGCTCACCAACCGTACGGGTGCCGGTCAGCACTCTACGAAGTCATCTGCGAGGAAGCAGACTGGTGCCGATTGTGGGGGTATTTCAAGGCTCGTGCTCGCGAATGAAGGCTGGGGGTAGCCATACCTCCCCGAGGAAATTTTTGATCGAAGCTGGGGGTAGCTATCCCCCAGTGTTTTATTACAATCCGGCCTTCCAAGAATAGAGAGAATCCCTGCAAGCGTGTGACAACGTAGCAGTGGGTAGTCATACCCTTCAAAATGAACCCTCAGTCAAGACTGGGGGTAGCAACCATCCGAGTTATGAAGACGATGTAGTAATGCCCGTTTTCCCTGAGGACAGCGAGACTGAACCTCCGATTTCCAAAATTTGTTAAATTCTTAGATTAATTTTTTCAAACTGTCTATAATATTCTTTCTTTTGAATTTTTCATAGAATTATATAAAGGATTGTTTAGAAAATAATTATATTTGATTTTATATTAATAATAATATTATTTAGGAAATGTCTTATTATTATCTTGGTTTAAATGTATGTTTGAAAATTATGATAAGTTTGACTAAGTATTGGAGTTGGACTATTAATTAGTTTTAGAATTATTTGGACTTAATTAGTAGGTAATTAGGATTTGTTTACTCTTGGGAAGCTTCTTAGAATATTTTGTATTCCCCATCTATTCATTTTACCATTGTGCCCTCTTTGACTTGGAGAGCAAGTTCCATTTATTTATAAGGAAAGAAATTATTGTTTACTTGTCAACCCATTTTCCAAAACCCATTACTCAAATCCATTTTTACCATTAACACAGCCGCCACATCCCAGCTCGTGTCCGCCGTGTTGGCATGTCTGCCAATTTTTACCTCCGTGTCAGTCGTGTCGACCTTTGGTATGACCCCAGGAGTCCGTATCTATTTCCTTCATTAATGATTCCAGTTCATACAATCCACAGTACATATTGTTCCCATGTTAGATACGAACGACATGACCTTAGTCAATAAGCCATCTCCTCTGTGTCCAATAATAAGACACACCAGGATACAAATCCATAAATCAAATTAAACCTAACCCTAATCCTACTAACCTAACCGCTGCCCGGAGTCGCCGTCAACCGCCTCTCCGATCAGGTGCCGTTCGAGCCAAGCGAACGCCTAGAATCATCGGCGCTGGTGTCAACATGTCTCCAACCGCCTGGAGCCGCCACCCAGAATCTTCTCCGCCTTTACCTCTAACCGACCAATCCTCTGTCGTCCTCTCGATCTCTGTGCTCAAGCCGAGACAGGAATCGCCCAGATCTGTCAGATTTTCTTCTCGGATCGTGCGCTGCCTCGAGTATGTCAACCCCGCATCGCCGGGTTTTGTCTACGCCTTTTCGGCCGACCCTGAGGTCGCCATGCTCCTACCGCGTCTTATCCCGCCTTGGATCTGACAAGCCCATCTCTTGCAGATCCGACCGGATCTGACCTCGATCCACCCCCGATGTCTTCACCGTCACATCGGATCATGGAAGCACCGCGTTGGCCTTCAAATTGGCAATGCCTCAACCCCATCCGCCTCTCGTCGGTTTTTCCCGACCCTCCCTCCCTGTAAGCTTTTTTCTTTCTTCCTTCTTTGAATATTTATGTGGACAAGTTAGTTCGATTAGGTACTTATGCTATATAAATTTAGTTTTATATAAATAATATATAAAGTTTTGTTAATATCAGATATTAGGTTTTGCTATATAATGATAATCTGGGGTCTTGGTTATAAAGAACTAATAAGGATGGTTACAATAAATTATATTTTTCTAATATATTTTGATTATTGGACTTAATTACATGTTGGGCGCCTAAAATGCTTTTATAAAATATAACGTATTTATAAATAGGATATTATATTCTTAATGAACTTTTATAAGCAAATTTAAAATAAGTTTATAAATAAGTAATTCTTAATCTAGTTTATAAAAATCTCTAGTTATTTTCTACAAGGAGTTTTAAAATAATCAAATCAACTTTCTTCTCTTAGCATAACTAGTTTCCTTATTGAACTTAACTAATTTGTATACTTTATTGTCTCTTTGCGGGCCGTAGTGGACTCGGTATCCTCGTCTCGAAATTCATGCGAACCCGATCATGGACTTCTATATATCGTTCCTAGCTATTTGGGCTGCTCTGGACTCATTGGGACTGACCATTACATCATTGGGATCATCTAGAGAAGTGTGGCATTATACCTATTCTGTGTCGACACGTTCGTGTCGCACATGTCGACTTCATCCAATCTGAGGCGAGTACATTCTCTAACAGTTTTTGTTATTTTGATGATTACTATGATATCAGCTATGTAGTGGCCTATCTGATTCCTGACATGATATTACACGAATTAGTATATTTTGAATTCCGTCATGAGATATTATTTTCTTGAGGACCCTGTACATGTCTTATGATTCTTGTACATGTATAGACACTGATTCATGAGTAGGTTGGCCCCCTGCTCCATGAACCATGTGTCATAATGTGTCATGGTTGGATCCATTATACTAGTAAGGGGACGAAAAAAGTATTAGCAAGTTACATGATCATACCCCCACTTACTTGTGCATAGCTCACCCTCACCACACGCAGGGTGTAGCCTGATATTCTTACTTGTGCATAGCTCCCCATATATGATTGGCCTGATCCCCTTACCTGTACTTGTGCATGGCCAATCATATATGGTAGAGCCTGATCTTGTACCCAAGCCGATCACATAACAAACTAATATTTCAAACACTTAACTAGTTTATTTCTATTCTTTTATTCCAGCTTGTACTTGATGAGACTGATACTTACATACTTACTGCATATTATTTCTCTGCGATATGATACATGTTCTCACTTGCTTCTTTATATTATAGTATTACTTGTTCCATCTTATATATTCATTCACTGTTTTATAGTCTTTATCAATTTAATTGGAACCACTGTTAGTTTATGTGCTTCTCTCCAATCCTGATTGGATAATATTTTTCAGTGTTGACTCCGGAGTGATGCTATAGTCAGGACTACTTTGCATTATGGATCTAAAGGAGACCTCTGGTGAGATATAGGCTGGTATTTCTTTATCTCGGTTTCATGGCCGACATTATTTCTCTTAAATTATTGTTTAGATTATTTCTTCCTTATTTATTTCTTCCTTTAGATTATTGTGATTGAGTACATGATAGAATTAGTTGTATTAGTATAATTCCCTTGAGGTCTAGACAGTGTTCTACCGTCGATACTGTGGCGTAAACTGGACGTACTCATGTACTCGTGCCCTGATCATCTGTGTGCGGGTCATGACAGAGACTCAAGCATCTAGGACAGAAATTAAGGCTTTTACCTCCTCGTCCACCTCATCTTGTATAATGCCAATACACATGATGAAAGACGAATACGGTATGGATTCCAGTAATCAACAGTACCTGGAGACGCTCAAAGCCATGATGTAAGCTCTGAGAACTTCAATGCAGACTCTGACTCACATAGTGCTGGAACTCAGAGAAAGTATCGCCCCAAAAAAGCTGCAAGCTCCGGGATGAACAAACGAGTAATATGATACGCCTGACCCGGTTCCTTAGTTTGCAAGCAATCATACAGCGCCTTGAGCCTCTGCTCCTCTTTTGATAGAGGATATCCAGGAGACGTTAAGGGACTTGCGTGCCCGCATAGATGCTCGGGACAACCAAGATAGGCTCCAGAAGCTTGGCATCCGGCAACACTATCCTCCCGATTGGGATAATATGGTATACCCTCCCAAATATAAACCACTGTCACTAGATTCATTCGATGGGAAGATATCGTCCCGATAATACATGAGATACTTTCAGTCTACAATAGGTCATCTACCTCGGGACGATGCCCTACTTACTAATCTGTTCATCGGAGCATTATTCGGGTCCCCTTTGAGTGGTTCTGCAGTCTCCCAGATAAGTTAATTTCCTCCTTCGATGACCTGAGGGCCATGTTCCTTACCCGATTTTAGAAAGGAGGAATGGATATGACTATGTCATATCTTATGGACATCACCCAGGGAGATCGAGAGCTCGCAAGGAACTACATCAAGCATTTTCGACAGGCAGCACTGAAATTGCCTCATGGTAATCCTGAGTCCTCATTAATGGATATGTGCCGAAAGAATCTCCTGCCTGCTGTGAGACTCTGGACGGCACCTGTCCCATTCACCGGCTGGAAAACGTTCATTATAAGCGTCGCGGCTGCTGAAAAAGAGCAAAATATGCCCGCTCGTTGGGATTCTAAACTCCCAACACCGAAGATAAGGGAAAGCATCCTTTCGTCGCAAATAATAATCGTGACATAAAGGGAAGCAGACCTTGACGGTAAACTTGGCCAAAAATCCAACCTCACATATTCCAAATATGACAGATCTACCAGCAGTATATGAGAATTATTACTTTAATGACGACGATGTCATAAAACTCTTCGACATTTTAATGAAAGGTAACACGCTCAAGTTATCCGACGTTAAATGTCCTAATAAAGTAGGCAAGGTAGACAATCCAAAGTATTGTCACTAGCACTGATACGTCCATCATCACATGTGGGACTGTTATGTGTTAAAAAGGCAGATACAGTGACTTATCGACTCTAAAGTTTTCTTTTTGGACTACGAAGATAAGACCGTCATGACAAACATGGTGTCTCTCCAGTTCGGCACTTTTCCGATGACAAAAGCCCAAGATGGTGTCATCCCTAAACCAAGGACAACCATAAAGGTCGTTAACCTCCGTCCAGCCCGAGCAGAAGGTTTAGTTCCCATTGCAACTCCAAGAGGTAAAGTCATGTGGATTCATCCAGACCTTCTCCCGGATATGACACAACCAACAGCACCTCCAGTCTCTAAGGCCAAAGGGAAGAAGACCAAGTCTTGTCATGTGGTCTCTCCAACAACAAATAATACTCTAGCTGGAGCAACCAGTCGGGGCTAACCTATCGACGTGATTACAATGATCCCGATGACTCTGCACCTCTAACAGGTGATCTTCCGACCTCTGATCCGGGTCCGTCCCAGCTTCCGGTGGCAGACAAGCAAAAGCAGAAGAGAACTCGTTATGATAAACCTCTGTATAAGGATGTAACGCAAGGGATGGAGAAGCCCTACATCTTTGACATACTAGCGTAATTGGCCAACGCTCCCGCGAAGTTATCACTCTTCGAGCTCCTGCGTCTTTCCAAAAAGATTTACGTTGCTCTCAGTGAGGCATTACTAAACGCCGACTCCTACTTGGCACAAGTCAAGCCACTAGCAGAAAATCTCGTCGTATGTCCTCAATGTAATAGTGTGATGGAGACAATTTCTAGCATAACATTCTCCCAACAGGATATGATGTTAAAAAATAATAGGCACGATCGTCTCCTGTATTACACAGGATACATTAGAACTATTAAAGTGGATTGGATGCATATCGATCCTGGGTTATCCCTCAACATCATCCCATGGAGCTTACTACAAACCCTAGGCATCCCAATGCATCGGCTGACAGACACTAAAACCACCATCAGCGGCTTCAACGCTGGAAGAAGCTATCCGCTTGGCAAAATTTGCCTAAAGTGCCAAATCGGCAACCTCCGTATAGAAGTTATTTGTTACGTCATTGACGTGGAAGTATCCTACAATATCTTGCTTGGGCGACCATGGATACATGAATATATAATTGTTCCATCTACTCTCCATCAATGCTTGAAGTACGTCAACAAAAATGGCATTGTCAAAACAGAATTTGCTGACGTAGATCCTTTCAAGGAAATCAAGGCGTAATACTCCGACTCAATCTTGTACAAACAAATCCACTCAGAAAAAAGGTTCCAACGATGCCGACGACAAAACCGACACCGTTATAGCTTCAGACACTCCTTTACCAATTCGTCTGAAAGGGTGCCCAGTCCCGGCAGCTGCTCCTCTGGTGGTCAAGCTTCGTAAGAAGGAACCTGAATCCCCAGTGGTCAAGCCTTTGAGGTTGAGAAACCTTCCAAACAAGGAACCCCATGTAGTAAGACCCCCGAGCAATTGGTAGTCAAACTCCGCAGGAAAGCTTTGATACCTCCAGGGTCACTGGCAACCACTAAAGATGAGTTGGAAGAATACATTGCAACATCCACTCATGCGTCATCCTTCGATGACTTGATCCCTTTGGAGGAGGTGCCTTATTTTCTCAGCAAAGGCCTGTCCTTGAGCTACCTCATAATAGCACAGTGGAATACCACATACTTTCTGGAGCATAGTTTAGGCTTACATCTACACACACAAGTAGCCACCAATCATTCGACAGATCAAATCTGTCCCAATCAAGATGTCTGCTTCATCTCCAGCGAGGAGGAAAGGAGACAAAACTATCATCTTCAAAAAAGTCAAAGGCCGTCGGGACTTCATCGCAGACGAGCCAGAACCAAAAAGCGGTAGAATGCAACTCTACCGCTACAGTATCCAGTCTAAGCGTATTGTCCAGAAGATGGGATACGATCTGAAAAGTGATCAAGGTCTAAACTACGGCAAGGGCCGATGACTGTCACTACATTATTTTGCCCCGAAAGGCAAACCAGAGTCGTACTACCAACGAATCGGCCATGGCCTAGGCTATGTCACAGCTCCTACAACTCCTGAATATTCGGAGAAGGAAGATGACGTGCAGTCTCATTTCTCATAGTCTTCCACCTGGGAGTCTGATACTAGCATTCGAGAAGTAATCAAACAAGTATTTCCAGTAACATGGCATCAGCAGAACCAGAAGAAGACGACGAGCACCCGATTGAACTCTTTGAAATAGAACCATGGGCTCAGAACTGGAGTCTCTATAGGAGTTATGATTCGAACAGCAGGAACCTCCTACTGAAGATGAGGTTGTACAAGCAGACTTAGGTGATGACGTGGCTCATAAACCCATATTCATTAGTAAAAATCTCTCGACTGAAGATCATGAATCACTTATCCAGCTGGTAAAGGAATACATCAACGTCTTCACATGGAATTACGAAGACATGCCAGGCTTGGATCCACACATCGCAATGCATAAGCACAACATCATGCTAGACGCCAAGCCGGTGAAGCAGTAGCAACGACGGTTCTGTCCGAACATTATGAACGGCGTTGAAGCTGAAGTAAATAAGTTAATAGCAAGTGGCTTCATTCGAGAAGAACAATACCCAGATTGGGTAGCTAACGTCGTCCATGTCATAAAGAAGAATGGCAAAATTTGAGTTTGTATAGACTTTCATGATTTAAATGCATCTTGCCCAAAGGATAAATTTTCTCTCCCAATCACGGACGTGATGATTGATAACACTTGTGATTTTGAGCATGTCCTTCATGGACGGGTTCTCAGGCTACAACCAGATCAAAATATTTCTGGACGATAAGAAACACACGTCATTTCGGACACCAATAGGGGTGTACTATTATACAGTAATATCCTTTGGTCTGAAGAACGCAGATGCCACATACCAATGTGCCATTAGCACTATATTTCATGACCACTTGCGTAAGACAGTGGAATGTTATGTTGATGACATCGCTATCAAGAGCCGATTCTAAGATGATCATCTTCATAATCTCAAGATGGTATTCAAACTGATGCGAGCCCACCACCTCAAGATGAACCATACCAAGTCGTTCTTGGGGGTCTCCAGCGGTAAGTTCTTGGGCTTTATCATAACCTCGAAGGGTATTCATATTGACCCTGAGAAAACAAAGGGTGTTCTGGTGTTCTGTATATGTACCCTCCAAAGAACCTACAAGAACTTCATAGTATGCAAAGAAGGCTGGTATACATCAGGAGGTTCATCGCCAATCTCTCCGGACGATGTCGACCCTTTACTCAGCTCATGAAGAAAGGGTTCTCTTTCGCCTGGACAGAGGAGTGTCGGCAAGCATTTGATGATATTAAGAAGTATCTCACGAACCCCCTGTAAGACCCCTCATTTTGGAATAGGGATAATTTGATCATTTATAATTATTTTTATTATTTAATTTTATTAAATATATTTAAATAATTAATTTCTAAAATCTATTTATATATATGATACTTTGCCATGACTTGGATATTTTGAGCAATGCACGACCATTTTTCTTCCAACCAAATTTATATTTTTGACCTTGACTGAACCAATTATACTTGGGACATGGGTGTTGCATTATTTTGATCTCCCCCATGCTCTCAAAATATTAACAAATATCTAGAACCATTGATATTGCAAAACTATATTCATTTGGCTAGTTGAACCCAACGGAGCCCAAACACCCAAGTCGGACTCTCAAACCTATTCCTATGAAACACGTACACTACCCCCCCCCCCCCCACACCTTTTTCCTACTCCACAACACATCCCACCTATAAAATATATCCATAAAATCTGAACAAAATAATTAAATGGTCCATAAATACAATATTTTCAAATTAGGAAAGACCCCTATGCAATCTTGTTGCATATCAATTTAAATCTAAAATAAATATTTTAAAATCTAATTTAAAGATTCTAGAGCATCATCTCACCCTATTTTAGCCTCTTTAAATTCTATCCATAGATGAAAACACTAAAATAAATCATAACCACCAAAATATATATATATATATAAACCTAATTAATAGGTTCGCCCCCCTCCCCTCTCTTCTCTCCTCAAGGAAATTAACGACCCCCTCCCTCTACCTCACAGCCCCCACAGCCCCTACTCCCTCGCGATTTCAGATCTCCATCAACTCCAAGCCCCCACACAAGTTCCTAAGGTGTTCTAACACTCCTAGAAGGTTCGGCAACCCCTCCAAGGGCCAAAAACTACTGCTAGTTGCAGCAGCCATATTTCTGTGTAAATAGTAGCAAAAATCTCTAAAAACCTTAAATTTAAATCACACTTGAAGTCTCCAAGAGACTTCTCAAGTTTCGTGGAGTTTGGAATCTGTTTGGTGCTGTAAAACGCCAGTATCGTAAGAAGAGCCTCTACCGTAATCGCGAACACGTAAGTTTCACAACTTTTATTTTATATTTATTTTTTCCATGTGAGAACCCTTGTTTGAACCCATATACATATTAGATGACAAATTATAAAACTTCCATGCATGAGAGACCCTAATTTGATGTGCAAAACTACTCTTAGATGACACAAAATCAATGTTGGTAATATCGTGATCATATTAAATTAGTATTGTTGCTTGTTAAAATTTTATTATTAAAATATAATTTTCCAGAAATTATATATTTAATTTCAAAATATAATTGGATATATTTCATGTATTAGAGAATTTTTGCACAAGATGGCGACCGTGCATGTACAAACTAGTCGTCAAGTTACTAGAATACCTAGTCGACGCGCAACGTGACTTTGTGCATACAAAGTTATGATTGGTCTACTTATATTTTATTTAAAATTTATTTCAATATTAATATTTTTGAATAATTAATGATTTAAAATAATTTTGTCAAAGTTTAATGACTAGTAATATTCTGGTGGGTAGCTACTTGCATGTGCAACCAATATAGAATTAATAACTAGATAATAACCTAAATAAACAAGAAAGTTAGAGTCTAACTAGTGTAATAATTAATTGGTAGGTGTTCGATACGTTTCTGTGGAGAGTTTCGGACTAGACTTGTGGTGTTCACAGCTTGGGTTGAAAGGCAAGTAAACCTTGCTTGATTGTATTGTTCAGTATACATATGCCTAGTTTTTATTTGCTAGTTGTGTGCACGTATCTTAGAGTAGCAGACTTACCCAGTATATTGTGAAGGTACATGATATCTTCTGACCTGACACTTATTTTTTATGTTTTTTGTCTGAGTGAGTGAGTGTATGGGCTAGAGTGTCGACCGTACATCAATACGCGAGTTCGTGTCTTGGGTTAGTAGTTAGTGTTTGGTCTAATTCCTAGATTTTATTAATGTTGTTGCGTTATGTTTACACCGCGTATACGGTTCAGATGTTACACTGGGAGGGGAGAATCTACTAGCGAGCATATGTGACATTCTTCTTCCTCTACATATGGTGTACTCCCAAGTTCTATCGAACGCCTGATGGGATAATAGATTCTTCTCTTCTCCCCCTCATGCGCCACTAGAGATGTCTCTAGTGTATTTCACATAGATGTATTAGTTACCCTATTTATTGTTTACTGCTTTACTTGTATACATGTCAATTTCTTGTGTACTTGTTATGTCCCTCTGAGGACTTGGTCCTTTGCCAGGTGTAGACGATCATGACTATTTGAAGGCGCACGGATTAGGAATTGCTACTTCTTTCTCTTTCGAGGAGGCCTACCCTTCGAACCTCTCTGATCATTAGATGATGTACTTATTATTATTATTATTTTATCCTAGTTTGGTACTGGATTTATCTCCACCCGACTATTATTTAGCAGCACCACATTTTGGAGGATCTACAGGAGATAGGTATCGAGGTAGTATTACGGGATGATATCAATTTTATAAAGAGTCTACATGTTCATTCTTCTATAGTTGAGAGCATCATAGTAGAGCAGACTGGTGATGTTAGACTTTAGCAGCTCAGAGTAGAGTGTGAGTCAGGAACCAGACCAGAGTTGAGCATTAATAAGGATGAAACTCTCAGGTTTGGGAGTCGACTTTGTGTGCTGAGAGGAGATATCCGATAAGAGATTATGTCAGAGGCCTACAATTCTCAGTACTCAGTGAACCCAGGAGGGATGAAGATGTATCAGGATATTCGTCAGCACTTCAAGTAGAATAATATGAAGAGGGAGATAGCCCGGTTCATTTTTCGGTGTTTAGTCTGTCAGCAGGCCAAGGCTGAGCATGAGAGGTCGGCCGGACTACTTTAGCCTCTACCAATTTCGGAGTGCAAGTGGGACCATATTACTATGGACTTTATGACCGGTCTTCCTAGATTCCCGTCTGGCAGAGATGTTATATAGGTTATAGTGTATTGACTCACGAAGGTTACTCACTTTCTTCCTTTAAAATTGGGCCAGTCTATAAAGCAGCTAGCTGAAATATACATGAGGCAGATAGTCAGATTGCATGGTGTGCCAGTTAGCATAGTCTCAGATCGAGATTCATGGTTTATATCTTATTTCTAGTAGAGCCTACACAGAGTCTGGGTACTAGGTTGAAGTTTAGTTCATCCTACCATCCGCAGACAGATAGACAGTCGGAGCATACTATTCCGACTTTGGAGTATATGCTTCGAGCTTGTACACTTGACTTTGAAGGATTTTGGGAGGATCACTTATATTTAGTAGATTTCTCCTATAACAACAGTTTTCAGGCGAGCATTCAGATGGCACCCTTCGAGGCTTTGTATAGTAGGAGATGCAGATCATCGTTAGCTTGGGATGACATTGGCGAGAGGTAGATGCTTGGTCCAGAGATGATTGCTCGGTCGGTTGGAGTGGTCAGGCAGATCAGAGAGCATCTCAGAGTGGCTCAGGATCGCCAGCGTAATTGGACAGATCAGCACCGTCATCATCTTGAGCTCTCTAATGACGACCATGTATTTTTTAGGAATTTGCCTACCAGTGGAGTTATCAGATTTTGAGTACGAGGAAAGATTAGTCCCAGATATACAGGCCCATTCGATATTCTCGAGCGAGTTGGAGACATATCATATCGTCTAGCTCTTCCACCATCTCTTCATGAGGTACATGACGTCTTTCACGTATCTCAGTTGTGCCGGTATATTCCAGACCCGACCCATATCTGGATCACTCTGAGTTGTTCGTTGGTACCGACCCATCATATGAGGAGAGTATCTATTTTGGACCAAAGGTAGAAGGTTCTCAAGAATTGTACTATTAGATTAGTTCGTGTTGCTTGGGGGCATCACTCACTGGGCGAGTCGACGTGGGAGCGCGAGGACGATATGCGTACTATTAGATTAGTTTGTGCTTGCTTTCTTGGATTTTCTTATTAGTTGATTTTGGATCCTTATAAAATAATTGAGGACGAAACTTTTCTAAGGAGGGGAGAGTTTTGAGACTCGTCTCACAGTATTCGTATTTTATATGGATACGTATTTTATACTAGTTATTCTATTTTATTGGATCTCGAGGAAGCCCATAATTTCTCAAAATTAAAACTTTACTACCTAACCGGTATACCAAAGGTATACTATAGTATACCGACGGTATAATGCCCGACAGATATTTGTTTCACTTTTCGAGATATTTTTAAGATATTTCTCTATAAATAGTAATTAATTTATTTTAGTTCTTTTCTTTCTCTTTCTCTTTCTCTTTCTCTTTCTCTTTCCTCTCTCCTCTCTTCTTTATTTCTCTCTCGAGCTTGGAAGCGTGGTCTTGAGATTTGGAGTGTGGTTTCTGAACCCCTTTGTGGTGGTAGACTAGAAGGTTTAGGCTGCGAGCTCGCGTTAGGCAAGTAGACCTTGCCGATTTTTTGAACTTCTTTTACTTTTAGTCATTTTTACTTTCCGGAGCTTGGTTATTGCTTTTTAGCTTAGACTTATTTTACTATAGTTGACTTAACCAAGTTTATTCTAGGAAACTGACATACCGACTGTATACTACAGTATACCGACGGAATACTGATTTCGGCCGACTTGATTTTAAGATATTTTGTGTAAACCCTATAGGCATATCGATGGTGTACTACAGTATACCGATGATATACTGATCCTACCGATATTTATTGATCAACTTCAAGATATTTGTCTTGAGCGGCATACCGACGGCGTACTGGGCTGTGTCGACGGCATACCGATTTGTGGAACTTTGTTTTTCAGTAATTTTTTGCCTACTTGGAACGGCATACATATGGTATACTACAGTATATCGATGGTATACTGATTTGTTAGAATCCAGAACTTGCTATATTTTTTCTATTTTTGGACCGACATACCGACGGTGTACTGGACTGTACCGATGGTATACCGATCGTGCTTTTTTAGGAATTCTTGGTTTTTCATAATTTTATATTGAAACTTCTGGATTTTGCTTGGACACGCGATGACTTGACCTGATTTTGGACATGAACTTACATGGTTTCAGATGACTTTACTTGACTTGACTTAGCTTTATTCGATTTCATCCATCTTTGCCCGGCTACATGTGATGACGTAATTGACTGGACTTGACTTGGCATGACTTTACATGGCTTCATCCGATATGGCTTGACATGGTTTTATTTGGTTTTATCTGGTTGGACATGGCTTCACATGGTTGTATATTTCTTTACCTAGTTTCACATGGCTTTACCTGGCTTTATCTGGATTGACATGGCTTCACTTGGCTTTACCTGGCTTCACTTGGTTCTACGTGGCTTGGTTGTTGTCGCAGTTTACATGAGTCCGTATGTGCAATATATATTAAACTTGCTTATATTACTATTAGAACTTTTTTGTTGTATCATGTCTAGGATGGATTCTGCGGAATATCACATCCGGATTCATACAAAAAACTGCTATGGGTTAATAACTAAAGATTCACTTAGTACATGGCTAAGAATTTTCCTAGATTGTATGAAGTCTTGGTTATTCATATAGTTATCTTGAGGAGTATCTAGTGGTTTATATTGTGGAGTATCTTAAGGAGTATCCGATGCTGGTTTGTGCGTATGGATATCTCGGACGGAATACAGGGGCATGCGATCTGAAGGAACTCTAGCATCGCGTTGCATTATAATTGTTAGTAATTAGGATTGTGATAACCCTAGTTAGTTAAAGTATCAAACCGTACTTATATGATTTGTCGTAATTTATGGATGATGGATAGTCTAGTCTTTACATGATCACACATTTATTTTTGTACTTATTACCCTATTGATTATCGGTTCAGGATATGTCTCCATGCAGGTTTATAGTATTTTCTTTATTATCCTAAAATTTTTTACATTCAGTATTTGTATTACTTGTGTAGTTGGTTTAAGTTTCTAGATTGGAGTCCTTTGTGGTACTTGTTATTTGAGGGTATGACCCCACTGGTTTTGTATAGCTTAGATCCAGTAGCAGCACCGGAGGATCTTCCGTACTTTTCTGAGGATGGTGGCCACCAGGAGCACCAGACCGCTTGAGTGGGTTTTCTTACTTCTCCACTCTGATGTACATTCTATTTTTGTTGGCGTTTAGCCACCGAGCACGTGTTTAACTCATATTTTGGTTTGATCAGTTAGCCTACAGGTATTATCATGATTGACATATCCTAGGGTTGATCATGTATAACTCAGATTTCTAGCTAGTTTATTCATTCTGTGTTTACTAGCATCATGATCATCTATATATTATAATTTGGGACGCTTTACTATTATATTTCAGCTGATCTTACATCTTGTTATTATTTATGTTGTTCTTATGATTGAGACACTAAGGTTCGCTGGACTTAGGCTTGACTGATGGTTTGAAGTAGTGACCCCTCAAGTCTTACAGCTTTACCGTATATGCAGAGTACCGAATTGCTCTAAGTATACGTAGATGACCTTGTCAGTCCCGTTCTCCAATATTCTGGTTCTGGGACATGGCAGCTCCAAAGTCGAATTAGAAGAAATCAGGCCGTAGCATGACCATGCGGCCAAGAAAAGCAGCATCCATGCGCCCCCAGATATTGGCCGCATAAAGGTTTGACACCGAGATTATGTCTGACACAGAATCCTGACAAAAAAGATTTTCTGAACGCCTCAAAAGATGTGAGCACACTAAGCGACAAGAAGCTCTCGTCAGACTAATAATGACTTCTAACAAGCATGTAACACTACATGTATGGGAACTCATGTGTCCCCGACTCCATGCGCTCCAAGCGTCTCTGGCCCCATGCATCCCAGACTCCATGTGCTCTATGCGACTCTGGCCCTATGCGTTCTAGACTCCATGCGTTCCATGGGTCTCTAGCACTATGTGTTCCATATTCCACGTATCCTATGTTCCTCTGGCCCCATGCGTTCCAAATGCCATTTGTCACATGCGTCTCAGACTCCAAACATCCAACATGACAAGGTTCCCTGAGACAAAATCTTTCTATTGCGATTCTCTTCAACTAAATATGGACCACGTGTCAAGCTGACCAAGTTACACAAACGGAAGACGAAAACCGCCAGAATCTCCAGCAAACAGCAAATCCCAACAAAACGTCCACGTGGCAACTTTTTTTGGACTCAACCCATACTATGTGCCCACAGTTGCAACTGCATTCTATTGAAGGAGCCCCCTGAGGCCACCAAACAGAAGGACATGCGGCACCTATAGACCATCAACATGATGGCTATAAATAGAGGCAGCTTGGACGTCCCAAAGGTCAGATTTTTTTCTGCTTCAGAGAGACCATACCCCTCTAGGCGAGCTACGTACGTGCACATAATCTTAGGAGAGAGAGAGAGAAGAGAATAGAGAGCATCCATCATTCACTCGTCGGACCGTCAACGGAGTAAAAAAGTCGCTGCAGTACTCGATCTCCATCGTTATACTACCCAGATAAAAAATATTGTACTTAGATTGTCTGTCTAGAATTTTTTTGTACTCTTTTTGTTTGTTATTAAATGAAGGTTTCCCAAACCAAATGTAATGGCGAACAACAATGAGGACATACCACTGGCTCTTCAGTTGGAGACTTGGGTTAGGTATGAGTCAGCATGCGTCAGTGCCTCACTCAATGCATCACCAGTTTCCTTCGAGTGCTGAAGTAACTCAAATATGGAAAGTCAGACTGGTGTATTGGCAGGCTGTGCCAATATGTCAAAGTTGTATGGATTTTCAAGTCCTTGAGGTGAATTCTTCTTCAAGGACTTATCAAAACATACCTCCTTCTGCTTAGCTTTCTCTTTTCATGGTAGGCTTTTATGGGCCTATCTCGACAGTGGCTGGAACAACAGGAGTTGAGGAAGTGGAAGGTGCATCCTCCTGGGCCTGCTCGTATGCCTTCAAATATTTTTTGTCGGATCTTGTTCTACGGTCATTGCCTCTTCAGGTACTGGAGAGAGAAGGACTATGCAATATGACGATCTTCTTCTTTGTACAACTTCTTTTAGTTTTGGAACAATTTTCTGTACTAGCATTCTCGTATCTCAGCCCACTGCGGGACCTGTCAGGGCAACCTTAGGGCTGTAAAGGAACACAGTGACCTTTGCCAAAGTTCAGACCTTCGACTTTTTGGAAGTCCACATGTCATACATAGGCTGTTTCAAAACTTTGATACAGCCTACTGTATCAAAGTTTTACTCGTACGACGGGGTCTATCACAGTTTTTTTTTAAAAACTATCATTTTTTTATATCCAAAATATTCTTGAAAAAATGTTATAGACTATCACATTTTTTATATAAAATAAAAAAATTCTCTCTTTTCCACTAGTCTTCTTCCTCTTTCTCATCCAAATTCCTAAGGGCGGAATACAATATAGCCGAAAATTCAATCAAATTTTTGGTAGTTAATTTTTTTGGAAAGTTATATTTTCGTATTTGGTGAGTATAAAGATTAAATTAAAACACAAGGAAAACAAATCTTAAATAAAAAATAAAAAAATAATTCTCAAAAGAATAATAAAAAGATTAAAAAAAGAAAAGATATTAAAATTTTGAAAAAACAAAAGAACCATAAATACAATGAAAATCATAAAAAAATGGATAAAAAAACCGAAAAAACAAGAAAAAAAGGAGTATTCGAAGAAAAGAAAAAAGGTAACAAAATTTCTTTTTGTCCGAAGAAAAATAGTAAACCCACTCATTCTTGAGGGATAGAATTTTCATGTTTTGTGAATAAATTATTTATCTGGATATTCACAATTTCGAAAATAAATTTTATAATCTAAACAAACATGGATATATAATTTCTATCTTAAATTTGTCCGAGAATAAAAAAAAACTACATGTATACCAAATGCATCCTAATTGTTTAAGTTGCATCCAATATTCTCTTGAGAGTTTATATATTGAGCATTAAACACATTTTCCTTCTATATTGCTTCCATATTTAAGCAACACTCAATTGAGAAATAAAGCACTAAAAATATATTCCCCTAAACTAGAATGTGTTCGCAGTAGTACGAGAATCAAGATTAAATCTGTCGATGATGACCTAGTTATTAAGGGCTAATTTTACAATTCCAGGGTTCTCAACAGGTTTCCCAATCTTTCATAAATTGCACATAAGTTGTACATAAGTCTCACATCAAAAATATAGCCATGTTTCTGATTCTTGTTAGCAATCATCCGAATAAAACTCGTATTATAAGCGAATTTTTTTGTATCTTTCAGAAACATATAATACTTACATACTTTTAAAATGTTTGGTAAAGTATATGAATTTTAAGCATGTGAAATTTCAAAACATGTTTCGTACGAATTATTGAAAAATTTGACAAAAAAAGACGTTGTGACAACCTGTTTGATTAACCAAATTTGATAACATGTTTAAGTATGTGAAGTTTCTAACCTCAATATTTTTGTTTAACGAATATTTAATCAAATTTTTTATCATGTTTTACTTGTACAATACAAATTTATATTCGAATTTTTGTCGTTCCAAATTTTTTTTGTTTACCGAATTGCTAACAAGATTTCTGATCACATATTTGAAGGAAGGGCATCAACATTTGACAATTTCGTTAATCTTTTCATTCAAAATATTGCCACCATCAAAAGAAACCTTGCTTTTTTATTCATCTTCTTGAAAACCATTCTGCATCTAAGCATCCACACGACATCTCTTAATAATAAGCATCACTACTTCAGATTTCTTTTTGACAAAAATAGATCCTGTCAAAAATTAACGAGAGAGAACATATTAACAATTAGAGAATGAATATTGTTTTCTTTGGACTCAAAGATTTTAATGTTTCTTTCCCACTATAAACCAAAAAAATTGTAGCTATTAGCATACGACATCCATGCAGTTGACAAGTAGGAGGGTCTCTCTCTCCAGGCTATCAACCAGCCATCAATATTGCAGAAAATGTTGGTGTTTGTTGAGTTATAGGATACTTATTTAGTCCCACATTGAATAGAAAATAAGGAGGAGGCTAGTCTCCTCCTATATATACGTATCTCCTCTTATAGAAGTAAATCAATCAATTATTTTCTCCCTACATGGTATCAGAGCCAAAGCTCTGAATCCTATTTCCAAAAAAAAAAAAAAGATTTCCCTTTCCCCCTGTCTCTCACTCATCCCCCCCCCACCCCACTTCCTCTACTCGGATGGATGCCACCACCCCCCCCCCCCCCCCCCCCAACACCCACCCCCAACACCTACCCACCCACCCTCGGGTGTCATCAATATTTCCGTCGTTTGATCGTGGATAATCAAAAATGAACTCTTGTGTGATTCTCTGATTTCGTTCTCAATGTGGGTTATGAGATTATAGAGCATACTTCTTGAGAAGTTTTGCACAAATCTTTATTTCTAGTCCTTATTCCAGAAAGTTCTATCAATCGTGCATTTCTCATATCGCATTAGTTTGGGGGTGTACAGATAGATGGAGAAAGTCATGATCGCATGTAGGCGCATGACACGTGTTTGAGGTATGTTTGACCTCGTCCATGTGTGCAACTGTGGAGATGGGAACACATGTGACTAGTCAGGAGTTGAAAGAGATACTAGAGGGGTTGGTCAGGGTATTTTAGGCCAAATTAGAAGAGACCACATCCATTATGGAAGTCGTGCCCGCACTAGAACTGTCGTATGTGATCAAAAAGATAAAGTTGCTACCCAATGACATCAAACTTGAGGGGACAAGAAACTACCTAAGTTGGTCTAGGAGGGCGTTGTTGAACCATCAGACCAAGGAGCTTAAAAAATATGTGAAGGAAGAGTGCACTAAGCCAAAGGATAAGATGAGTCCTTAGTGAAGAACATGGAGTCCTCTTAATTCTCTGGTGGTCTCTTGGCTGCCGACTTCTGTGTTTCCATCCATAGCTGGTATGGTGGAGTCAATCTGTTGTGCAGCTGATGTCTGGACGACATTGGCTGGGATGTACTCTGGAACTGGGCATGTCATGATGATGATGGAAGTTAAGGAGAAGTTTGATGCTACCACACACGGGAAGAAGATGGTACTCCAGTATGTAGCGGAGCTACGTCGCTTATAGGCGGATTTGGACTACTATGATCCGTTATCATTGCAAAATTTGGCAGATGTTCTCCTTGGAAAATAGTACCTTTAGTGTAGGCATGTGGCTCATTTTCTCAATAGTCTGAACTCGCAGTTTGAGGCTAGGATGGCAGCAATGTATCATTTGACATATTTTTTGTCCCTGGATGAGATTGTTGCATCGATGGAGCAAGAGGATATCTGATAGAAGGTGATGAAAGGTGAGACCTCACCAGCTATCCGTTCTAGATTGGTGGTTCCTAATGCTCCCAGCAGCGATGATAGGTAGTGGTATAATTGCCGAAAGAAAGGGCACCTCGGCTACAACTACCCATTCTGGTCATAGACAATGAAGCAAAGGACAGAGAGGTGGACGTGCAGGCCAAGGAGGTAGGGGACGCAGAGGCCGGGGAGTTGCTCACCTAGCTGTGACGGAGGAGAACACAACCGAAATAACTAGAGCTGAGATAATAGAGCTAGAGGAACTACGTCAGTTCAAGCTTCAGGCTGAGAGTTTTAAGGGTAAGGGACTGGCCACTCAGGATCTGGATAACACTACCTACCTTGGTAAATTTACTAGTTATGCTAGTCATATGGGCTAAGATATTCTAGTTCAGGCACTTGCATCCACTAAATCTCATAATGGTTGGATCATAAACTCAGGTGCATCTAGGCATATCACAGGTGCATCTAGTGAGTTTGCATTTTATTATCCGAGGAAGCATATGCATCTTGAGACAGTTCAGACTGCTGATGGGACATCCCAACCCATCAGGGGTACTGGTTCGGTCCATTATACTTCATATGTTATCCTGTCATCTATATTGCATGTTCCTTCATTTTTGGTCTACTTTTTGTTAGCTCTCTCATTGATCAATTGAATTGTACTATTTTTTTTATTGGGATATGTGTTCTTTCCAGGAGAAGACCACGGGAAAGAGGCTTAGGACTAGCATCAGGCGTGATAGTCTTTGGTACCAGGACCGGGATGTTGCAATGCTTGCTGCTACTACTAGTGGAGGTCTAGAGACAGAAGTAATGCTCTAATACTGCAGATTGGGACATTTATATTTTGATAGTTTGAATAAGTTAGAACTTGAGATAATAAATAAAGTAGACAAAAAGAGGTTATTTTGTAATGCTTGTGAAATTGGAAAGCATACAAGTTCTACTTATAAAATGGTTGGTCTTCGAAGTTTTGAGCCATTTACACTTATTCATTCTGATGTTTGGGGATCATGTCCTAATACTTCTATCAGCAGATTCAGATGGTTTGTTACCTTCATTGATTTTTACTTATGTATGACCTGGATCTACAGGATAAAGCAAAAATCTGAGGTATACAAATATTTTCAAGATTTTTCGGCATATGTGAAGACCCAGTTTGGAGTACATATGAAGATTCTTCAAACAGATAATGGGATCGAGTACACCAACAAGGAGTTTGCTAATTTCTTCTCTAGTCAGGGAATTCTTCATCAAACTACTTGCCCAGACACTCATGTTCAGAATAGAGTGGCTGAACGAAAGAACATGCATCTACTAGAAGTGGCACCTTCTTTTATGCTGATAATGAATGAGGCTATTATGACAGCAGCTTATCTAATCAAAAGGATGCCATCAAAAGTATTAGGGATGAAGATTCTATGTGAGATTCTCCTAGACTCTAATATCTTTATTGTTCCTCCAAGAGTGTTTGGCTGTACAAATTTTATGCGAGATCACAGAATGATGGTGAGCAAGCTGGATCCACAAGCAGTTAAATGTATCTTTGTGGGCTACTTACCATGTCAGTAAAGATACAAATATTGGTTTTCCACTGAAAGAAGGTTGTTTTTCAGCATTGACGTGACCTTCCGGGAGTTTGAACCATTTTATGTGGAGAAGACGGAGTTAAGTTTCTTGTTCGAGGGTGGCTCTACTGATGCTAGTAGAAAGGGGAAGAATGATAGTGGCATCATGGTTGGTATAATTCCATGTCCTTTTGAGTCACCGAGGAGTGATGGTGTCTCAAGGGGAGCCGACAGTTAGGGGAAGCTGAGAGTATATAGGGAGCATGAGCAGCAACAACAGGAGCAGCAGGAGCAGCAACAACAGGAGCAGCAGGAGCAACATGAGCTTACTCCTAATGTCCCTATGCTAGTACCCACAAATGCTGATGTCCCAAGTCCCTCTTCTCCAGGACCTTCTTCGTCCCTTCCATCTGAGTCACCTGGTAACAATTCCTCCCCTGATACTTCTAATCCTCCTGTCTTGCTTCGTAGAACTTCTAGAGTCAATGCTGAAAAACTTTCAGCTAAGTTTGGCAGTTGGGATACTGACATTGTATATTATATTTCATATGCATCTACTCCACCTGCATATAAGTCCTTTCTTGCATCATTAGATTTATTGCTTATAGCTAATAACTGGCAGGTAGCTAAGCAAGATCCTAGGTGGTTGAGTGTCATGCAGGAGGAACTTCAGGCCTTGAAGAAGAATGACACTTGGGAGCTGATACCGCTGCCAACTGGGAAGCGTGTTGTTGGATGTAAATAGGTTTATACTATTAAGTAGACTCCAGAGGGCAAGATTGACAGTTACAAGGCCAGATTGGTTGCTAAAGGCTATAGCCAAACTTATGGTATCGACTATGACGAGACCTTTGCTCTAGTCGCTAAGATAAGCATTGTGCGAGTGTTGGTGTCATGTGCTGCCAACTTCAATTGGTAACTACATCAGCTAGATGTCAAGAACACATTTTTATACGGGGATCTCCAGGTGGAGGTGTATATGGAGATTCTATCAGGCTTTGCTAATTCACAAGCAACTGGGAAGGTATGCAAAGTAAAAAAGTCTTTGTATGGGCTAAAGCTGTCTCCGAGAGCATGGTTTGATAGATTCAGGCATGCAGTCTGTGGTATGGGGTATAGGAAATGCAATGAAGATCATACTGTGTTTTACAGGTACTCCAAGACTCGTATCATTGTTCTTGCAGTCTATGTTGATGATATTGTAATTACTGGAGACGATATTGAGGAGATCCTACGGCTGAAGAAAATACTTGGAGAAAAAATTGAAGTTAATGATCTGGGGCAGTTGAAGTACTTCCTCGGAATTAAAATTGCAAGGTCACGAAAGGGTATATTACTTTCTTAGTGAAAGTACGTTCTGGACCTTCTTTCAGAGACAGAAATCTTGGGTTGCAGGGTTTCTTCTACTCCTATCGAGCAGAATTATAAGTTGTGTGCTGAGGGTGGTGATCCGGTGAGTTAGGAGCAATATCAAACATTAGTTGGTCAGCTCATATATCTATGTCATACGAGATCTGATATTACTTATGTCGTGAGTGTAGTGAGTAGATATATGCATGATCCCACAAAGCATCATATGGAGGTAGTTCGCAGAATTCTCAGATATATTAAAGGAAGCCCAGAAAAGGGGATATGGTTTAGAAGTTCTGGACATCTGAGAGTTGAAGGCTACTGTGATGTCGATTGGGCGGGTTGTATGGAAGATCGCAGGTCCATTACAGGTTACTGTATTTTTTATTGGAGGCAATCTTGTATCTTGGTACAACAAGAAGCAAGATATAGTGGCTAGGTCTACAGCTGAGGACAAGTACAAGGCTATGACAGTTAGCCTGTGCAAGATGATATTGGTGAAGAGCTTGTTGGTTGAGATGTGTTTGTTTAGAAGAGACTCCCTACAACTTTGGTGTGACAACAAATCAGCAATTGATATTGCAAACAATCCAATTTAGCATGATCGCACCAAACATGTGGAGTTTATCGGATCTTCATCAAGGAGCAACTGAATAAATTTTTTTTGACTTTGAGCTATGTGAAATCAGCGAAGCAGTTAGCTGATTGTTTAACTAAAGGTTTAGGTCCTAGAGAGTTTGATACTTTTTGTAACATGATGGGGAAGATTGATATCTATCACCCATCTTGAGGGGAGAGTGTTGAGTTATGGGGGACATATTTAGTTCCACATCGGATAGAAAATAAGGAGGAGGCTAGCCTCCTCCTATATATATATACTCCCTCTCTTGGAAGTAAATCAATCAATTTTTTTCTCTCTACAGTGTTTTTGCCTTTGGACTAGTAAATAATAGTCTCATATTGGCTACACCACCAAGTGGGTATCTCAATATAATACTTTGTATGTATTGAGGTATGTACATGAGGTGTGGTGGAGCACATGTGGGTGCCATGTGGGGGTATTTTTCTAAGAGAAAAAAAGGATTAACTCCTCAAAGAAAGCATTTATGCTTTTTGTCACACTCATGGAAAATTTTCCAATGGTACTTAGCGACTCAGACACGGACTCGATTTTGGACTCGGTATTTTAGTCCCACATCAGACTCAGAATTTTGGGAGTTTATATTTTAGTCCCACATCGGCTGGGAGTGGAGATGGGTTTCCACTCTTTTCTATAAATAAATTCCTCAGGCCTCCTTTGGGGACACAATAAATATTGATATAAGTGGCGTCCAGAGAGTCCATTCGATTCACACACAAATGTGACTACAAGCGTTTCAAAAGTTCTCTTGTAAACTTGCTAGCTCCTGGGAGCAGATTGTCGATAGAGGGCGAATCTTGCTTTAAGAAATGTTGATCTTCACCACCCCAGCAAGAGTAATATTTTATTCTATCTTCTTCTTCTTTTTTGTAGTTGTAAACATTGTGTCCCAATTGCAACTGCGTTTGCAAGGAAGAACGTAGTTTGATTCTTGAGCTCTGTGATATAGAAGGAGTTGTAATCTAGTTTGTAGTTGTAATCGATAATTATCAGAAAGGGATCTCGTTGGGTGAACCCTTGATCTCTCCTTCATCAGAGGGAATCCGTTGGGTGAACCCTTGATCTCGCCTTCATTAAAGAGGTGATAAACTATGTTCCTGTTCATCCATCTTTGGTTAAGCCTTGGGACTAACAATCTCAAAGCAAGATCCGAGTAAGATGGAGAACAACTGTGTAAGTCTTCTAGACACAAGTTTTAACAAACTTAAGAAATTTGACGGGGAACATTATAACATCTGGAAGAGAAAGTTCAGCCTTAATCTTCAAGTCATAAACGTGGATTATGTGTTGACAGATCATGAGCATGTTATTCTGGAAGGTGATGATGCTATTGTTCGGACGATTGTTACTATAACTATTGTACGAAACAAATGGAGTAGACACAACAACCTCTGCAAGTTGTTAATTCTAAACTCCATGGAAGATACTCTGGTGAAGTCATACAGCAAGATAGACCATGCAAAGGTCGTATGGGAGTCACTGAAAAATTATTACAAGGCGGATGAGAACCGCAACAAGATCCATGTGACCAAAAAGGTCTGAAAGAGGTAATTTGAGGATGACAAGATGATGTTGCCTCAAGTCAAAGAATTTCTCAAGTTATGTCAAAAACATGAGGATGATGGCATACCCATAGTTGACGCTTTTGTCCTGGAGGATATTGCCACAAAACTCCTACCTGGTTGGAGCAACTTTATCTCAGACATGCACTGAAAGAAGATGGATGTCAATTTTGATCTCCAACTGCATTACATCCACGTTGAAGATGAGTTGAGAGCTCAAAACAAGGTGGACATGCTGAGAAGTTGGCCAAGGCTAACTTGGTTCATGTTGGTGTCTCCAAGGGAAAGCAGAAGGCTTCTCACAATAAGAAGGACTTAAAACATCTGAAGGTGAAGACGGCTTCGTTCAAGCCAAAGCCCAAGTCAGATGTGACTTGCTTCAATTGTGGCAAAAAGGGCCACTACCAAAAGGACTATAGATCCAAGCCCAAACAGACAAAGCAAGGTGAGCATAATAAGGTTGCTATGATTGCACATGTTGTCTCAGCTGGTGTCGACATTGACTGGTCGGTGGACACTAGTGCATCCTGCTATGTTTGCTCAAAGAAGCAATTGTCCCCCACCTATAGGCTTACATCTGAGAAGGCTATGGTGATGAACCAGACACAAGCTGAAGTACTTGGGACATGACCGATGGTATTGAATCTGACTTAGAAAAAGTCGCTGACACTTCAAGATGTGAAGTATGTACTGGTGATTGCCAATAACCTGGTCTCAGGAAGCCTTCTCTGCAATACAGGCTTGAAGATGGACATCAATGCTTGGCAGATGGTGATGTCATACAAAAGAACATACTTCGAAAAAGCATATTTCACCGAAGGGATGTTCAAAATCCATCTTGTAACTCATGCTAATAATGTTAATGTAGTCTCTTCTTCTGGTTATTCTCATTAGTTATGGCACAATAAACTAGGACATGTTCATTGTAAAAGAATAAACAAAATGTCTAGTCTAGGGCATATCTCCAACTGTAGGGGTAAGAAGGTGGAGAAATGTGAGGTCTGTGCGCAGACAAAGATCACAAGAAAATCATTCAAGCGGGTTAACCGAAGCACAGATCTTCTAGAGTTTGTGCACTCAGATATTTGGGACTTCAAACGGTTCTCAAAAAAGGCCAACATAAAGTATTTTATTACATTCATCGACTTCTACTCGATACGAGTTCGTTCAAGTCAAAAGACAAAATATTCGAGAAGTTTAAGGAGTTCAGGACTGAGGCTGAACGTCAAACATGGCTACAACCCAAGAGACTCAGAAGTGATCGAGGTAGAGTGTATAGGTATATTGAATATGCATCGTTCTGTAAAGAATATAAAATTTTCAATGAGATAACTGCTCTATATTCTCCTCAATCAAATAGGGTAGTTGAAAGAAGAACATGACGTTGACAGAGATAATGAATTCAATATTGTTGACTGCGGGTCTTCCAAACTGCTTCTAGGGAGAAGCTACGCTTATGGCTGTAGAAGCATAAAAATTATACAGGCCGCATAGAGGTCATACCCCCTAAAAAATAAAAATAGGCCGCAGAGGAGCCACATGCGGCCTGAACAAACCAAGTCGCAGAGGAGCCACATGCGGCCTGATCAACCAAGGATCTAGAAGCCGCATAGTACACCCTATGCGGCCTAAACAACTACAAATCATGGGGGATGCATAAAGACCCCCTTGATACGATATTCAATGCCTGACAGACTCTCTCATATATCACTCATCACACTGATACGCTTTGAGACTCGTAAAGACGGCGGCTCAGAAAAAGATAAAAAGTTACTTCAACTCATTGATGGCCTCGTTAGACGTGCCACGCTACGTTCTCACTCATATGTGGCTATATACCCATGCGGTCGCATCATCATGCGGCCAGAGTGTCCATCTGATCAAGGCCAAATGAGAGCACGTATGCGACCATAATATCATACTGCCAGAGTGTCCATCCAACCAAGGCAGATCAAGAGAACATATACGGCCAAGACATTATACGGCACTTGACTTACAGGATCTTTCTGTTACAACCGAAGAAGATTTCTAGCATGATCAGTGCTGACTACGTGTCCAGCTGACCAAGTCACGCACACAACGGGTTAAAAATAATCCAGAGATCTCATCAACAACATATCTTAACCAAGACCACGTGGTAGCCTGCCCGTGGCATACGACTACAGTTACAACCATATTATATTGAAGGAGCCCTATGCGACCACCAAACAGAGGCATATGCGGCATCGATAGTCCTCAACACGACGACTATAAATAGCAGGATAGCATGCCCACAAGAAAGGAGGCGAGCTAAGTACAGGAACACAAGCTTAGGAGAGAGAAAACAGAAGAGAGCATCCCCATTCCCTCATCAGACCGTCAACGGAGTAAATGAGCCATTGCAGTGCTTGATCTTCATCGTCACGACCCAGATAACAAATATTGTACATAAATATTTTTGTTCGTTGTTTAAAAAAGTTTATTCATAACTTGTAATGGCGAACAAGATGGCGACTCGGTTGGGAACGTCCTTCTCCTCAGATGAGAAGTCAGTAACGCAGTCTGAGACAGTCAAACTGGGATCCACCCAGAGGATGTTGGTGGTGCGCTTCGACCAATAAGCGTTCAAGAAAATGCTCTCCGGGGACAGCACGAGTCTTTCTCCAAGGCTAGAAAAGCCTAAGAAGACATGCAGGATATGGATAGCAAAGACCGTTGCACCTTACCCAACTACGGAGCATGCGCTCCCCGCTTCTCTCCCTGTTACTGAAGATGCACATCATGCATCAACCCAGGCTGACCATGTCCATGCGACATTCGGGACTGTGAAGAAAGGTGCTCAGCGCCCAAACTCTAGCAAAGGAAAATACTACGATGCCAGAAGTTCGATACTGAGGAACATTCTATGTGGCCACAACAGAAGCTGCATAAGATGAACCATGCGACACCGGTTGGCAGCCGCAGGAAAATGGTCACATGCTGCCAGGACAGCCACAGAAGTTCCATCTTTGATTGAATCTCATGCAGCACTGACTCCATGCGCCATGTTGAGAAAGGCAAAGATGTGAACATGGACTCTTCATACAACACATCATCGCAAGCTAGGACGAAGAAGTCTAGGGCAATACGAGATCGCCAAGATTAAAGAATTGCTTATTCGACCGACTGTCAGCAAGCACCGCTAAATATGCGTGCCCTTGACAAAAAGTCATACAAAATTGGCCCATGCATCCAGCCCGCAGTGGCAATCAAACAGGATCAGTCTAAAGAGTCTTCCGTTAGTAACCTGGGGCAAGTTCTTGTACGAACCCTAGGTCAGGAAGCAAAATTAATACCTACGCACCCATGTACTCCGTCTACCCAGGCTCATAAGAAGGGTGCAAAGGTGAATCAACCATCACTTGACTTGCGCAACGTGATCAATCATAAGCTCAAAGTAAGGAAATTAACTACGGCATATGAAGTACCCCGTCCCTCCGGGGTATCACTATCCCAACATTATCATTAATTGCTGCTGTAACAAAGTAGCAGTGCCCACAAATAGGCAGTTGGTGTTCGAACGGCTGCAACCAAAGGCAACCATATGGTTGCAACCCGGAGAACAGGTGCAAGCACCAGAAGAAGAAGAGCTGCCATTTGCCTCATGTTATTCTGCCCGAAAGGCCTCCTCCATAAGGGTAGATCGGAAGTCCAGCACCTCCAGTCCGTACCTCTTGGCCAGTAGGTCAAGAAGACGGGTCCAAGGGGGACAGGCAGCGGAACCCGCGGAAGGTGGTTTCTTAGGCACCCGCTCGAAGAAGAAGCTGTCAGCCACTGGGGGTAGTTCTTTCTTAGGACCCTAGGGGGCTACGCAAGCTGGGGGTTATAATCCCCCTGACCTCTATGACAATCCGGCGTTCCGAGAAGACGATGATTGCTAAGGAACAGATGCGGAGATCCCTGGGGGTAGCCACCCTCGTCAAGAGGACGTAGCTTCTTACGTTGGGGGTAGTGTTCCATCCGAGTCTGAAGAGGATGTGGCACTACCAACTTTCCCGGATGACTATTCATGGCAAGAGTCTGAGGCAAAAAGTACAACGTCCGCCGTCCCATTTATTTCTTTCCATGTGAGATCATCATACATGGAAGAGGACGATCATAAGGGCCCCAACGATCGACAGTGCCTCAAAACCCTCAAGGCCATGATGCAGACCTTGAGCACATCAATGTAAGTCTTGACCCAGTCAATGCTAAAAATTAAGGCAAATATGGCCTCACAACCAGCAAGGGCCTCTGGTCAAGCAAGCTTGGACCCCGGGACCAACGGAGATTCAAATACAACCGCTTCACAATACAACTGCTTCACCCGCTGGTAGTAATCGTCGACTTCCTGGATCATCCGCTCCTTTCGCAGTCGATGAAACTCAAGAAGCAATATAGGAGGTCCGAGAACTCCGGGACCGCCTAGACTTAATAGAAAATTGGGATACACTGTATGAACTTGGGATTCGACAACTGTATCCCCTCGAGTGGAGAGATGTATCGTACGTGCCCAAGTATAAGCCCTTCAACTTGACTCTATTTGATGAGAAGATATCTCCCCGACAGTTTATGAGCTACTTCGAGATGGCAATGGGGCATCTACCTCGCAATGATGCGCTCTTAACCAAGATCTTTATTGGAGCATTATTTGGAATAGCCTTCGATTGGTTCTGCATCCTCCAGAATAATTATATTTCGTCGTTCGACGATCTCAAAGGTCTTTTTCTCGATCAGTTCTACGACAAAAGAAATGATATGACGATGTTCTCTTTAATGGACATCGCGTAAAGAGAGAAAGAATTTATACGGGAGTACATCAAGCGGTACAGGAAAGCGGTGCTAAAGTTATCCCCCAGTAATCCTGAGTCCACACTGATGGACACCTGCCGGAGAAATCTCATTCCTACAGTCAGGATCTGGATGGACGACTCAGTTTAAAGACTGAACGACATTCATCATAAATGATGTCGGTACTGAGAAGAAGGCGAAGAACGTCCGTATCTTGGGGATACAGATCTCCGTCGCTGATGATAAGAGAAAATGCCCTTAAAACAGCAACAAAATAGTTGTAACAGCGCCCGGGATAGCAAGAGAAAGCAAGCTCTGGTCGCCAATATAGCCAAGAATCTCGAGCAGAAGCCCACAGAGGCCCCAAAATTGAAGGGAACTTATTCCTTCGAAGATGATGATGTCATAAAAATTATTTATGTTCTAGTAAAGGAAAACAAGCTTCATCTCCCCGATGTCAAGTGCCATACTGAGGTATCTGAGGTAAATAATTTAAAGTATTGCCACTAACATCGTTATGTCCACCATGCAATGCAGGACTGCTACACACTGAAGTGTTACATCTAGCTTTTTCTTGACGCCAAGGCCCTCACCTTGGATTTTGATAACAAAATAGTTGCCGCTAATATGGTATCTCTCCAGTTTGGTAACTTCTCGGCAACGAAAGCCTAGGACAGAGTAATCCCGATACCCCAGGCAACCATAGAGGTTGTCAATCTTCCGCCAGCTCGTAACCAAACAGTCGGACTGATACCTCTTACCATTCATGGGGGGAGGCCATATGGGTTCATCCAGACCTTGCTCTAGACTTGATGCAGCAGGAAATACCTTCCGCCATCAAGTCCATGGACAAGAAATCTAAGTCCTGCTACACAGTTTCTATCCCCTCCGAAGTAGCTATAGCAAGAAAAATAAGGTCAGGACTGGCGTACCAACGAGAGTACATCCTTGACGATGGTACGCTTTCAATCTCTGCATCCAATCTGGGTCCATCCCAGCCTCATAGCGGACAAGTGAAAGAAGAAAGAAACTTGCATCGAGAAATCGCTGTGCAAAGATACTGCTCAGGGGCAGGAGAAGCCCTACAACTTTGACATCTTGGTATAGCTCTCCAACACTCCAGCGAAGTTATCACTATTTTAGCTTCTCTGACTCTCCAAAGATAATAGGGTTGCTCTGAGTGAGGCATTACAGAATGTTGACACCTAACTACCACAGGTCAAACCGCCAGTTGAGAATAATGTCGCATGCCCCAACTACAATGATGGAGGCGATACTAAATATCACTTCTCGCAACAAGACAAGTTACTGAACAACAATCAGCATGATCGTCCTTTGTATTACATAAGGTACATCTGCGCCATCAAGGTGGACCGGATGCACATTGACCCCGGTTTGCCAATCAGCATCATCCCTCGGAGTCTGCTTCAGACCATAGGTATCCTGATGCATCGTCTGGAAGCAACCAATATTGTCATCAGTGGCTTCAATGTAGGAAGAAGTTAATTCTCTGTGCAAGATTCGCTTGAAATGCCAAATCAATAACTTAAAAACAGAGGTCACCTGCTACGTCATAGACGTAGACGTGTCCTACAATGTCCTATTGGGACGTCCAAAGATACACCAGTACATGATCGTACAATCGACCTTGCACCAGTCTTGAAGTACGTGAATGATCACAGCATCGTCAAGATGAAATTTGCCAACGTTGATCCATTCAAAGGGGTCGAGGCCTATTACACTGACTTGATCCTCTACAAACAAGTCCACCAAGATGAAGATGGCAATGATGTCGACGATGAGACAGATACTGGGACAACATCGAACAAGCCCTTGAGAGTCCATTTCAAAGCAAACACTCCTAACACAGCCCCTCCCCTCATGGTAAAATTGCACAGGAAATTACCTGAACCTCTAGTTGTTCACCTTTATAGATCGAGTTCATACGGAAGGAAGATCAGGCACCCACTAAGAAGTTTGAACCTCTAGTGGTAAAGCTGCACAGGAGACCTCCGAAGCCGTCACTCACACTAGGGGTAGATCTCGAGAAGGACGAACTGGAGGAGTACGTAGCCGCTGATGCTAACGTCCTTTCTCTTGACGATGTAATTCCTGAGGATAATATACCTTATTTTATGAACAAAGGGCTATCTTTGAACTACATGGGTATTGCACATCTCAGCACACTATATTCCCTTGAGCACGGTCCAGGCCTGCACCTGCATACACAGGTGACTACCACCTTTACAGCAAACCAAATTCTCTCCAGTTAAAACTCATATTTCATAGTTCCAGCAAGGAAAAGCAGAGACAAATACATCATCTTCGGCAGAGTGAAAAGTCCCCAATCCTTTGACCCAGAGGAACTGGAGCCAGAACCAAATACGCAGCTCTTAAGCCAAGTACCTCATCCAGAAGATGGGATATGATCTGAAAGCCATTAGGGGATTGAACTACGGCAAAGGTCGATTATTGCCTCTACGTCTGTAGGCTTCTGCAGGCAAGCCTGAGATTACTACCATAAGACCAAGCATGGTTTAGGCAACGTCATACCTCCCACAACCCCCGAAGGCTCGGATGAAGATGATGAGCTACACTCTCACTCTTCAGAAATCTTTCTCTTGGGACTCTAACATCAATATCGGAGAGATGCTCAAAGAAATATTGTCTGCCAACATGGTGTCAACTGACCCTGAGAAAGATAACGAGGATCCACCTAGATTCTTTAAAGTAGAACCGTGGGCCTAACGTCTAGACGCACAATGGGAGATGCGGTTCGAACAGCGAAAACCTTCTACTGAAGACAAAGTCGTACAAATCGATATGGGCGATGAATTCTCCCCTAAACCTATCTTTATCAGCAAAAGTTTGTCCGATAAGGATCGAGAATCCCTGCTACAGCTCGTCAGGGAATACATCGATATCTTCGCCTGGAGTTACGAAGATATGCTAAGTTTGGACCCCCAAATTGTGGTCTATGAGCTCAATATATTGTCGAACGATAAGCTGGTCAAGCAACAGCAACGGCAGTTCCAGCCGGACATCATGAATGCTATCGAAGCTAAAGTCAACAAACTGATAGCTAGTGTCTTCATCCGCGAGGAATAATATTCGGTTTAGGTAGCCAACATCATGCCTATCGTAAAAAAGAACGGAAAGATCCAGATCTGTATTAACTTTCGTGATCTAAATGTGGCATGCCCTAAAGACGAGTTTCCCCTTTCGATCATAAATATAATGATCGACAACACTTGTGGCTTCGAACGCATTTCCTTCATGGATGAATTCTCAGGCTATAATCAAATTAAGAAGTTTTGCAATGACGAGAAACATACATAATTTTGAATGCTGATAAGAATGTACTGCTACACAGTCATGTCCTTCGGTCTGAAGAATGCATGTGCTATATACCAGCGAGCTATGAGTACCATCTTCCGTCAACATCTACGCAAGACGGTAGAATATTACGTTGATGATATCACCGTCAAGAGTCGCTCTAAAAATGATCACCTCCGAGACCTGAAGACTGTGTTTGACCTCATGCATATGCACCAGCTCAAGATGAATCCTACCAAGTCCTTCCAGAGAGTATCCAGCTATAATTTTTTGTGTTTTATCATAACTTCGAAGGGTATCCACGTAGACCCCGACAAGACTAAAGCAATCCTTGAAATACGCCTACCGAAGAACCTCAGAGAACTTTTTGGCCTTCAAGAAAGACTGGCATACATCATGAGGTTCATATCAAACCTCTCTGGACATTGTCAACCGTTCACTCATCTTATGAAGAAGGGAGTCTCCTTTGTCTGGAACAAAGAATACCAACGCGCCTTCGACGACATCAAAGAGTATCTCATGAACCCCCTAGTGTTGGTGGGCCCCGTTGTAGAAAGACCCTTTTTACTATATGTGCGGGCAATAGATTACTTATTCAGGGCTCTGCTAGCCCAGATAATCGATACAGGTCACGAACAAGCCATCTATTATCTTAATAGAATGATGAATGATGCAGAGCACATGTACAACCCCATCAAGAAGGAGTGCCTCGCTCTAGTCTTCTCCATTCAGAAGACCCGAAATTACCTGGTAGGTTAAACCATCTATATGATCTAGCGAGTTAATCCTCTCAAGGTCCTTATAACTAAATTTGGAGTGCTCAACTCTCGCCTAGCCATATGGGCAATACTGTTGTCACCATATGACATGGTATTTATCCGACAAAACGTGATCAAAGGCCAACCATTCGCAGATTTCCTAGCAACCCACCCTGTAGCAAAAACCTTGAAGCTCTACGAGGTAACCCAGACGAAGTAGCGGACTCAAATATGACCAGAAGTGGAGAAGTCGTTTGGCAAATATTATTCGACGGTGCTTCCAGAACAAGGCCCAAAGACGATATTATTGCTGGCGTCGAAATAGTACTTATTTTCCCACACGATCTGGTCATAAATCGTGCTTACTCTCTCACAGGGCCATGCTCTAAAAATGTAGAAGAGTAAAACACCCTCATCATTGGGCTCCAACTGGCTAAACAACTGGGAGTTGCCTACTTAAAGGCCTACGACGACTCCAAATTGATAGTAAATTAAGTTTGAGGCGAGTACGAAGTCCGAAATAAAGACTTGATTCCCTACCACCAAGTCGCGCTCGACATTATCTCCACCTTCGAGGGGTTCTTCATATAGCACGTCCCTCGACTGCAAAATATCAAGGCTGATGCCCTGGCCGGCCTCGCATCCTATTTAGTTGTTCCAGTTAATACTCATAAACTGATCACCATGGTCGGTCAAGAGCTGGTCTTCCCGAAGCACAATCTCTGTTTGTGCCTGAGCTACTCAGTAGAGACAAGAACCGACTCCCAAGACTGGAGACTCACATTCATCGACTACGCAGTCTATAGAATTATTCCTAAGAACCCAAAATAAACCACTTTCATCAGAAGATGTTTCCTTCGGTTCTATTATGATACGGCTACCAAAATATTGTATCGACATTCCTATGAAGGTCTTATGCTACGATGCCTATCGAATAAAGAAGCGAAGTAGGCTCTCTGTGAGGCCCACGATGGGGTTTGCGGTATCCATCAGCCCATACCCAAGCTACAGGACCGTCTCTGGATAATGGGTTACTACTTGCCGAGAATGGTCACGGTTGCTGTCAACTACGGAAGGAAGTACCGGATGTACCAAATCCATGCTGACTTCATCCACCAACCCTCGGAGGTCATACACCCGACCGTTGCGTCTTCGTCGTTCGAAGCCTAGGGAATGGACATTATCGGGCCAATTAGTCCACCTTCGTCTAAGGGACATCGTTTTATCCTCGCTATTATCGACTACTTCTCCAAGATTTTGCTAGTGCTTTGCTAATGCTTATTTGTTCATCATCACAGCTTCTTAATAGAAAGTCTTGTAATTGTGTTCATATTAGCATGTCCTAGACGCATGTGCCATAACTAGCTTTTATCCTTGTTCGCATATAGACATCTACATGTGTGGTTAGTATCTTCTAAAAGATAAAATACATAAATATTGTCTTCCCTTATTCCTTCAAATACTATTTTGTCTGTTGATCCATTAATTATATAATATTTTTCTTTTACGAAATTGATACCATAACTATGATCAGCTAATTGACTAATGCTAAGTAGGTTATATTTCAATTCAGTAACAAGACAAACATCTTTAACTACTGGACAGGGAGACATACCAACATCACCATTACCTATAATGTACCCTTTCAAGTTGTTGTCGAAGGAAGCATATCATTCTTTCTTCATCGATAATATTGCAAATAGAGATGCGTCACCGGTCATGTGTCGTGAGCAGCTGCTGTCGATAATCCATTTGCTTTTAGAATGTGAAGGGTGGTCCACCTACAAAATAATTTACAGATGTAACCTTTAGTAGCCATTTCATGAAGGGTCCTGGAGTGTTAGTCTTTGGTACCCAATTAAATATATTCATATCAACCAGTTTTCTAAGCTTACATAATGAAGAGATGTGTCCATTAGTACCATAATAATAATATTTAGCATTGACTTAATGATTGAATCTATTATTGGTATAATGGGTATGATTTGTGGTCTTATGAGAAGTGTGTGGATACTTGTAATAGAATGCATGATTAGAAGGTTTTTTCTTCTTGTGTTGTATCTTATGAGTGTCCTTGAGTTTTGAGTGACTCGTATTAGATTTGGAAGCAGTCTGTACAGGCTATTTTCCTAATCTAATTTTTAATTTTTTGGATGTGTCATACAATTCAGTATATTTAGCAGTCAAGGCATCTAAGCTAAAAAGAGCACAACTATTTTTCTTTTTCTCTATCTCATATTATTCCAAAAGATTAGCATAGTCCTTGTCTTTTTGTTCAATACTAACTAAAACTTCATGCAAATTTAATCTGATAGTAGGAAATTCATTTGTGTCACTTGTTGATTATATCTCTCTAATATCATCTAAAAGTGAAGACAATCTATTGATCTCCTGCTTGTGTGCTTTGAGTTCCTTCTTAGCGACCTTATATTTATCTAAAAGTGTCTTGTGGTCATTAAGAAGATCACTAAAGGCATCATCCAATTCATCAAAAGTAAAGTCATCATAAAGGGGGTAGCCTGATACCTTATCGAAAGCCATTAGACAAACATTGGCAGTGTCTTGTGATTGATCATCATCTGAATCGATGGCTTCGCTTTCGTGTCAAATGCTTGTGTTCGCATACTTTCGGGAGGAAGGTCGTTTTACGAATTTTGTATATTTGTTCCCCTTCTTTGCAGACGGACAGTCTTTCTTGATGTCTCCTTTCTTCTAGTATCCGTAGCAGATTTGTTCTTCATCATCATTGTTGTAGTCTTTGCTTTTCTTGTTGAACTTCAAGAAATTTTTGAATTTTTTTGACCATGAGAGCTTATTCTTTACTATCAGAGTCATCTTCTTCGGAGTCTTCATCGACGCTCCTCTTATGATGCGCTTTAAGTGCAATCATCTTCTCCTTGGTTTCTGACACTTCGAGGTCTTGGAGGTCCATCTTATGTGAAATTAATTTTCCCATGAGTGTCTCCAGTGACATTGTAGTGAGGTCGTTCCCTTCGATGATCGTTGTAGCCTTGGGGGTTCCAGTTCTTGGTGAGTCCCCGAAGAACTTTGGAAATATTCTCGTGGTTGTTGTATTCTTTGTCAAGAAATGACAAAGGATTTACAATGTCAAGGAATCGAGTGAACATTTGTGTAATGGTCTCGTTGGGCTTCATCTTGAAGGCTTCATACTCTTGAGTAAGCCGACTGATCTTTGATTCTTTGACTTGTGACGTCCCTTCATGTGTAACTTCAAGTAGCTTCCATACTTTATGCGACGTCGTGTAAGTGGATACCCTGTTGAATTATGTCTTGTCTACAACACAAAAGAAGGCATTAATAGCACGGGCATCTAAACTAGCTTACTTTTTCTCGTGATCAGTGTACTTGTCATGTGGCTTATCTACAAGTGCACCATCTAAAATAATTCTTGGTGGCTTTTTGTAGCCATCAATAAAATTTCCCATAAATCAAAGTCAAGAGATTTTAAATAAAAGCTCATTTGTGTCTTCCAATAAGTGTAATTGGTTCCATCAAATAGTGGAGATCTATTTATGGATTGGCCCTCTCCTGTAAAGATAGATTTTATGTTAGCCATATATTCTACTCTATAGTGTATAGTCTAAGAACAAGTATAATATAACATGCTCTGATACCAATTATAGGATCGAATCGAATAAGCACCTCTAGAGGAGGGGAATAGAGTACGTGTATATGTAGCAGAATAAAAATTACCCAATAAAAATAAACACAGTTAGCTAACAGTCTAAATATAAAATGACAGTAAGTAAATAAAGAGAGAGAGATCAGCATTTGCAAACACAAAGATGTATCATGGTTTCCCTCTGAGAGAAGTAGTCCAGGCCCGAGAACTCTAGCTCGAAGTTGAAATCCACTATCCAGTGAAACACAAGTTTTGATCCGAAGGCTTGCAACTTCGTACAGACACGAGCTTTGATCCGAAGGGCGCGAATACTTCTCAAAGTATTTAAACTTCTTGATAAGATCATTTTTACAACTCTTGAAAACTTCTATCTGAGCATACACTGCACTTAAGGCTTAGGAGTTGTAAATAGCTTGGGATAGAAAATTAAATAGGCTCTTGAACTGAAGTAATAGATAAGAGAAGAAAGAGTGAATTAGTGAATAAGGATGGTGAATTTCTTCTGTATTTATAGTATTTTTGTAAACCGAGTTCGGGGCGAATTCGGAAGCCAAACATTCAAATTTTTGAACATTGGAGCCGAGTCTGCAGGAGTAACTGATTTCCAGGAAATACTAAGTCAGGGAACCTAGTTCGGCCCGAACTTGCACCGAGTTCGTCCCGAGTTTGTTCCAAGTTCGTTTCTCTTAAACCTGGTTAATTTCAGAATGAGGTTAGGTTGGGTTGGGTTGGGCTAACTCGGTTTTAGAAACATAGGTTTGGGCTAGTTTCAAAATATGAAATATTTTGGCTAAAATAATCTGGGTTTAAAAAATGTTTTGGGGTAACCTCTAAATGCGAAGTGCGACTCGATGTACATTTTTTCTATACTCAAAATAAATAGAAAAATTATATTGACTCGATACTTGAAAGCAAGTCACATCCCATACTCTGAAACTGTAGTTGTAGCAGCATATCGTCTTCGTATCATTGATTCTTGTAGGTTATATTAAGTCCGGGTTTTAGACGATTATCGAAATAAGTTATGACCATGACCAATGGGCCAACACATTCGTCGTAGAATCTGTATTCTCCAACGGCGCCTACCGACTAGCAAAACCTAATGACGACTTGCTCATGATGCCTATCAACGGCAAGTTCCTAAAAAAGTACTATATCTAAGGGTAGGCTTATACTTCTCCCTATCCCCAGCAGGACAACAAAGATGTACAGGGTTCCTACTTTTTGTTGTTCATCCCCAGCGAGTGCTTATGCACAACATTACCCTTCCTCAACAAGCCATTATTGTTATTCAGGAGTCCTGGATACGCAACGGATAATGGATCCTTAAAAGCTCCCCAGCGGAGTAGTCCCTAGGTCCATCTGCACACTCCCACAGGGACCAACCAAAAAGAAAAATTAGTCTCGTTAGACGCTAGTTCACGTCTATATTACCTCTGAGCTATTGTCCTGACGATCTTCCCAACGGAGTAACCCTCAGGGATATCTACATTATCGGATAGACTACACTCAGCAAATCACTCCTCGGTGAGTTTTTTGGACATTGGTTCACGTCTATATTACCTCTGAACTACTGTCCTAACATTTCGTACCGGCGGAGTTTGCCATGTCCATATTACCTCTGAGCAAACCTTCCGAATTTGGCTATCGATTATTACGTCCACAGTAAATTTGATATCGGTTGTCATCTCAACTTATCATTCATACTTAACTCTAAGTACGACAGCGGTGTTAAGTCCACAAAATCTGCCACATCCATATCACCTCTGGTAAAGCTTGTCTCGAACTTATTACTTGCACTCCAGTGCTCAAGAAGTAATAGGTATACCAAAGATCCCTAGTGGGATGTCCTCAATGGAAGAAAATGGTTCATGTCTATATTACCTCTGAACTATGAGCTGCCCCGGTTATCCATCCAAAGAAAACATTCACGTCCATATTACCTCTGGCTCGTTTTCTTTTTCTTCCACAAAAATACTGGGATTATACCAACCTCTCAGTATAACTATCAATTAGCTCACGTCCACGTTACCTCTGAGTTATCATCCTCATATCCTTCCTAGTAGAGTTTGTCATTGTAGAAGTATAAAAAATATGCTGCAGAATTATACGCAATATACATAAAGTCCGCGTATAGCAGAGTTTCAGTACTGGGTGGCGTAAGACATGACTTTAGAGCCATTGGCGTACAACAGAGCTTCAATGCTATTCAGCGTACAACATAGCTCCAGAATAACCCGTGTAATACAGTATTTCCAGACTGCTCCAGCATAAAAAGGAGTTGCTACATCGCCACTTTGGCGTAAAACCTATCTGCTTTTAATGCAATATGGAGTTGTACGAGGAACGCTTCGTATTCCTCGAATGAACCTGTCAGATAGTACAATGAACCTAACTCCTAACAAAGAGTACCGTACGACAATCGAGAGGACGACTGTAATGATGATTCTACACAGAACCCAGACTGTCGTTTAGTGACAAAACCTTGATTTAAGTCATCGTTTACGCAGTCAAGGAATACGCTTCCTAGTTTTACACAGGCAGACATGAGCTTTTACGCTCAGGATGAGACAAAGATGACCGCCACGTCAAAAGCTGCTCTTCATACAGAACTCGAGGCACGTCTCTGCATTTTATGCGCGAGATGGGAGCAGATCTCTGCATTAAATGCACGAGATTTGGTTCTACTTTTAATGACTGGGTGAGCTATAATTAGGGCTAATATGTCCACATCACCATCCCTGCACATTACGCCATCAGGCTATTTTCAACTATAGGAGTATGCCGTATGCTATTTCCTCGAAATACGCCGACCTGGCTATTTTTAATTATAGGAGCACACTGTACGCTATCTCCTTGAAATATGCCAACTCAGGCTATATTTGCAAAGATATGTGAACTGGCTATCTGGTCCAGAATACGCTCAAGACCTCAGTCAAAGGAGGATAACTGGCTATTTCTATGCCTATATGTTAGATATTGGGCTTCTATGCCTATTGGGCTTCTACGCCTACTTGGCTTCTACGCCAACTTGACAACTACTTGGCTTCTATGCCAACCTGATAGCTATTGGGCTTCTACGCCTATATATCAGCTATTGGGCTTCTATGCCTATTGGGCTTCTACGTCTACTTGGCTTCTACGCCAACATGACCGCTATTTGGCTTTTACGCCAAGGAAACAGTTATTTGGCTTCTACGCTAATCATCTCTACGCGAGGGTGTCACGCCCCAGTCCCAAAATACGTAGGACCAGGAATACGTGACATGCCAGCTACGTATTCAACCAGACTCTGGTCTGACTCGAATACGTATAAGCTGTATAATATAAAGGGCACTATCTAGATATCCCATAAATGTAAACCTCTAAATCTCAATCCACAATGTACAAAAGTATACAAGAAAGAGCTATATATGCTAAAGTCGGCCGCCCAATAACACACTAACTCGAATAGACCCGAGAAGAAATATGAGTCTACAAAAACTAGGCTACAACAGCAGATAAATAATCAAGATAAAATAACCATAATGTCGGTAGCTAAGATGTGAGTACCTGGTACCATGCCCGCAAGACATGCAACTCCAACAGCAACTCCAAATGCTCCGTAATCACCTATGCTGCAAAACTAGCAGGAAACCAGGTCCTCAGAGGGATGTAACAAGGTACAAAAATACAGCAAGCCAAGTAAACAGAAAGTACAAGTGCACGACAGGGTACTCTATCATAACCAAACTAGTGTGACACAGTTTAAAGATAATGTTCGACGCGTGGGCTATCTAAAATAAAATCGTAGCTCCGAACACAGAGACACATGGGGCGTACCGTAGCTACGAGCACAGAGACACACGGGTGATACAACTACTCTAGAATACATGATCACTACATATACATATATAAACGCGTGCAGAGGAGCCCAAACGTCTAGTAACTGTCTTTTCCTTCCCAAGAGGTCAACGATGGTGCGCTGAACCTGAACCTCTATCCACAGTCTCGACACACAGAAATAACTCAACAGACGCGACCCTAAGGTCGTCCCAGTCTCTGTTCATGATGTCAGTATCAGGATACAGGAATCTGGTACGATCACAGTGTATGAGTGTGTCCTAGGTTATTGATGTACTCAGGTACGTGCATCGAGGTACTACAAAGTATCTAACAATTATTCTAAGACGTTACGATGAACGTCAACACCCGGTTATGATCCGGACGCGAAGTATCGAACATCAACATAAATACGCGCACAATGTACATAAAGAACAACAATTTCTGTAATCTGAAATACAGGATGGCAAGGTACACTTGCCTGCGTGCGGCTGCTGATGACGGGGTCCCGATACTGCGTCCAAGCCCTCAGGTCCCGCAGTACCTAGAGATGAGATACAAACTAATAATCAATAATCTGTTCCACGACAGATAAGGATGTGACATACATCTACACCTAAACTCAGTCTCAGCTACGACTCACAAGGACAAGACACTAGGGGGATTTGACCACAGTTGACTATCGGTACGATACGTCAAATCATCTAGTCATCAGTACCACATCATCTATATACTATCATCGACCAATCCTCATTCTTAATATATTTATTACGTGGCTCAGTAATTCAGGTATGCTCATTCCTTATCCCCCTTGGTCTTTGCGAACGTTATCATGCACGTTTAAGTATGTCTTCCTCAAAAGTAATTACTTATTAAATATTAGGTCTTCCTCATACCACCATCATTATCATTTCATCCAAGAATCACTGCTCATCCATACAAATTATTATGCACATAAATAAATATGTTAAATCCTAAATCTCAATGTCTATCATTCAAATCCATTTTAATATACTGATGACAAATAAACCCCAAGTTCACCATTAAACCTTAATCTCAAGTCATTATAATCCACATTCACCTTAATCATCATTGGCCTTAGTCATCATTAACCTAAATCACCTTCACCTTAATCAACATTGTTCAAGTACGATACTACACTAACCTTATATATGCCAACATTATATAACCATTAAACCCTAACAACTATATATACATATATGCTCAAAATACTATATCTTATACAAATATTGATACCTAAACCCTAGCTGACATTAACACATGAATATATATAAATAACATCATATTAAAACAATAAAAAAAATCTGGAATATACACAAAGAGAGGGGGAGAAAGTCGACCTCGACGAGGTTATTGATGCTAGCCGGAACGAGGTGGTGTAGGGGTGACGATGATCTCGGGGTGGTGGTGGTGATGATGATGACAGGAAGGCTGGGGGTGGTCCGGAGCCGCTGCGGGCCTGGGTTGGTTGGCCGGACGGGGGGAAAGTCTCGGCCGGGGGAACTCAGTCAGTGTTCTCCGATGCAGGCGGGTCAGGGGGAGCGGCACTGGCCGGACGGGGGGAGGAACTGAATTAGAGTGGGGGGGAGGAACTGAATCGGGCCGGACTGTGCTGCGGGTTCAGCAGCGCACAGTCGCCGGATGGGATGCGGGTGCACAGCCGCCGCCGGAGAGCAGCGGCGCTGTCGGCAGTAGGCGGGTCAGGGTGTGGGGTGTCAGTCGCCGGAGAAGAGCCACACGTCGGAGAGGGTTTAGTCGCCGGCCGGAGAGTATTCTTCAGGAAGAAGAAGGAAGAAGAAGAATAAAGGAAGAAGAAAAAGAAAATATATGGAGAATAATATGGAGGAGGAAGAAGAGAGAGAGAGAGGAGGGTTTTCTAGGCTCCTTGGGATTAGGGCCTGCTTGGGAGTTGTGAGGGTGATGGTGATGGTTTTATAGGGAGGGGTGTGTTGAGTGGAGGGTGTAGATTAGCCCATTTCAAATGGAGGGCTAGGATTTCACATGAGTAAAATTATTTCTTCATGAGGAATGGAGTGGGAGAGATGTTGACTACGGTCAACAAATGGTAACCTCTCCATTTGGCCTTGGCCAATGAGGTGAGGACACCTAAAATCACTATATTGCAACTAAGCTCCTTAAATTTGAGAAATTGCATGAACACATAAAATAATACAAAAATTGTGGGGAAAATGGAGTTTGGTGATTTGCATGGTAAGGGGGTGTTGGGTGTTAGGCATGGGTTTAATTAATTGGACATTGGAATTAATTTGGGGATTAAAATTGGATTAGACAAAATTGGTATCCCTGATTTAAATAGAATTAAAGTATCCCGCGCTTTTAAATTAAATGGAGGCACTTGGGGTCAAAATTTGGAAATGACGCAAAAGTCAAAAATGGTGGGAGCTTGGAGTCAGTCTTGGAGGCAGTTACCTACGTGGCTTACATGTCGTGATCTTCGTAGCAGTTATACGTATTATCTCTTAATGGGACACTCGTCACACGCCTATTCAGAAGATCATTTATACGTGGGTGGCAGTTATTATAACCGCCGCGTAAAGAGCGCCCCACTCTCCATTGTTCGGCTTCTATGTCGACTGGACGATTATGGCAATTGAACTCTATAAATAGAGACCTCTATTGACAGAGGTCAGGGGTTGGGAAAATAGGGTCGAAGACTTTGAGGCGGAGAACTTAGGGTCAAGGATCGGATTTTATTTTTGAGAGAGAAGATCCTAGAGCACAGAAAGAGGGGAGTGATTGACGACTTTGGCATCGAGCATCCAATTCCTCTTACAATTTTTGAAGCTTCTCCTTCTTCTACAACACTTCTTCGTCATCTTGTGGTCCAAGGGACAAAGTGATCGACCGCAGATCAGACTCCTATAGCAATATTTATCCAGAATTAAAATTTTGTACTTAACATCCTTGTATAGGATTAATTGTACTTCTTGTTTGTAAACCTAAGAAAGGGTTCCGTATAAACCTAGTTTTTATTTCTTTCGTTTATTATCAAACACAAGATGGTGACTCTGCTGGGGACAACTTTCTCTTCTGACGAGAAGGCTATTGCTCAACACGATGTTGTATCCGTCGGATCATCGAAGAAGACTCTGGTCGTCCAATTTGACCAATCTGCTTTTGAAGATATGCTTCGCACAGGAGGTATCTCTCATTCCCTCTCTGTTCAGGACAGCATGATGCTGCGTAAAGTGTGGATGCCCCAGACATCCTCTGCTCTTCCTACATATTCTCTCTCTCCAATCAATAAGGTTGTGGCATCCCAACCTATACGCTCTCTGCGTAAAAACATGTCTCCCGTCTGTGACGTGGCAAACAAAGCTTCTGGCAATACCTCAGTGCCAATCCAGAAGTCTACTCTGCGCCTTGCGCGTAAAACTCAGTCTCCCATCGCTGACGGGGCAGACAAAACTTTTGGCTATGCCTCAGCGCCAATCCAGAAGTATACAACGCGCTCTGCGCATAAAAACTCGTCTTCCATCGCTGGCGGGGCAGACGTAGTTTCTGATAAGGCCTCAGCGCTAAGTCAGAAATTTCAAATGCGCTCTGCGCGTAAAAATACATCTCCCACCTATAAGGAGGTAGATGGTCCCTACAATCTCCGTAAGGGAAAACAAGTAACGGATTTTCTGACCTCTCGGCTTTTACGCCATCAAGAGAGGAAGTTGCCCGCTCTTCAGATTACGCGGAATGCTGATGGTCGTTTGAGGACTTCTCATGTTTTACGCCAACCTGAGCAAAATTTTAAATTATGCCAGGAGAAGCCCCTCTGTGTAAAGAAGGCCCAATTTATGGATAGATATGCTCCTTATGGATCAGCTGCTACTCACATGGCTGAACTGCTGTATACATATAGCAGTGAGAGAGTTATAGTTCCCAATATCCGCGTTCCGACTAATATAAAAAGGCAGAATAAGCCTTCTTCTTCCTCTGTTAATCCCCCTGATTTGTGCAAATTTCTTGATCCAGAAACGCAGAGATAAGGGATCTTCTGATATGTCTATTACACCCCCCAGGGATCACTATTTTAATAGTCACAAAGTTGTAGTTAATTATTGCTGTTCTAAGGCAAAACGGTCGGTTTTTGACCGGTTGAACTACTCTTTGTCCTTACAAGAAGAAGAACCAACATTTGTATCGGTAAACATGGCATTGCACATTCCTAGAGGAAGGTCTAGTTCAAGACGTCATCCCTCTAGAACTCCGAGCCAAAGGAGTTTCAACAGGCTCCTTGAGAACATTGAAGCGGGTGTCTTTCGAAACACTCGCTCGAGGTCGCGACAATCAGCTTCATATTTTTCTGATTCCGACACTGGGGGTCGACAATCTCCTGAATGTAATACTAACAGTATAGACTCGATCTCTACAAAGATCTATACTGACAGTCAATCAAATATGTGAACTGTTATCTTATGGTATGCTTGTTCGTACAAATGTTCTATAAACCGTGCTAAGTATAGATCGCATCTTGTATATGCATAATTGTTCAGGGAGGCTATGCAAAATAAATTATGCAATATTGCTTGTCGTGTACTCGTGTTCTTGCACTCGTGTTGTATCAAATGCATAACTTGTTAACTTGTTAATCGTATTCGATCATGGACAACTTGTGCACAAGGTATAGTTCTACGGACGGTCGCTGGGGCACTAGCACCGATCCGATCCGGGCGAAACTCGTGTATAGTCATCGTGTACGGGATAGGATAGCTTACAGCCCATCGTGTACTCTCGTAGCCTGCTATCCTTGTCCCGGACTAGTCCATTATGGCAATCATGCCATTGATCATCGTGTATATTTAAACCTGTTGCAAACTAACTTGTGTCTTCGTGGCAGGGAAGGCATGGTAAGTATTGTGCAGGTAATTCAGACGGTCAGGTAAAATCCACCGAACGGTGGCACGTTCATTTCAGTAAATTCTATATGCTGCTTACTTGTAAATGAACTAAGACAAGATAGAAACCCACAAATATGCATGCTTCATTAAAATAACGTGTTGATTGGTATAGTTCGGCTAGCTCGCCTTCACCAGTATGTTTCGACATGCTGACTCTCGTTGAAACAGGTTCTCCGCACTAAGGCGAACCGAGCGAGGAGCCGAAGTCGTCTTTCCGGATCCAGTCCAGCTGTTGGCGCATCTTCACCGTGCCCCTTGAAGCATTTTGAAGTCAGAAGCTTGCAACTCTTCATACACAAATGCAGCTTCGTGGCAAAGCCGTCCTCCAGCCTGGAGGTCTATATCTTTTGAAGATTATAAAGGGATGTAATGTACAGGACTGCTATCTCATTTTGAGTCAACACTTTTGTAACCCGTTCGGCATATTAGCTGACTCGTTCAGGAGTTTGTAATAGATGTTCATTGTCAATAAAGAGAACTTTTCCATGTTTCAAATCTGTGTTTCAATTTATCTGCGTACTCTGAATATGTGCTTGCTATGCAAATCATTAAAGCCTTGTGCGGGCGCAACCCCAGGCCCGCACGGCGGTCACGATTCGGGGGACGCCTCAACGATTCTACGGAATCGGGTCGTGACATAGTGGTATCAGAGCACAGATTCAAAGTTCCTTAGACTTCGTGCTGGAAAAGTTCCTTTAACGATCAAATTCTTGTGCGAACTCTTGAACTCGCTAGGCCAAAATGAGATACGTTCATGCAATAAGTCCATAATATATTATGATTCTAATATAATTTACCTTTTTTTGAAGGAATGGCTCCAGGGCAATCTGCAGCGCAAGCCCCGGACGAAACGCAAGACCAAGAAAGTAGTTCGGGCACTTCGGAAAGTTCAAGGAGCCAGCAAGCCACGCCAAGCATCGATCCCATCCAGCAAATATTGTGAATGTTGGAGAAAACCCAACAAAGGGACGAGGCTCGCTATGAACAGGCCGAGAAGCGGGCGAAAGAGAGTCAGCTCAAGTTTTAAGACAATATAGAAGCACGATTCTCAGTCCAACAGAAGCAGGTGGATACCCTACAACAGATCGTTTAGACTTTGGCATCCAACCAGTCCACGGCAACGCCAGCGACTCCGGTGGAACAACCCGCGCTTGAAGTAGAGACACCGCAAATTCAAAGGACGAGGGACGTGACTGCCTTCAACTTTGGCCACTTCAAGAAAGTCTGCAATACCCCATTCAACGGGACTGAGGACCCAGTCGTAGCTCTAGATTGGTTGGCCGAACTTGAAGATCACATCGCTCTGCTAGAGGTCCCCGAAGAAAAGCGCGTCTCCTGCACGCAACTACAGCTCTCCCTCAACGCACACGATTGGTGGGACATGCATCGACGATCTCTCCAATTTGATCACGGAGAGGAGGCGATCTCGTAGACGACTTTTCGTGCCGCATTCGAAGAGGAGTTTGTACCCCCTCCAGTACAACGTCAAATGGAGAACGAGTTCGTACAACTGAGGCAAGGCAGCATGACAGTTAAAGAGTACTCCGTCGAATTCAACCGACTCTTCAAATTTGCTAGGGCCTATTTACCTGATGTAGCGAGTCGAGCTAGAAGGTTTGAAGGTGGACTGCGCCCTGCCATCAATGCGCACGTAGTCGTTCCTCAGTATCGTACAATGCGTGAAGTCATGAATCATGCCCTATCGCTTGAACCACACTATCCTCACGTTCCTGCCGGCGCTGTGCATACCTACAATCACAAACGCCAAAGCAACGACAGAGGAAATACTGCTGCAAAGCGTCCTAACAAGGGAGGGCACCAAAGAGGGAACCCAGGGACATTGTGTAATTTCTGTAAAAAGCGTGGGCACACAGCCAATAATTGTCGCTTGAGACTTGGGTTATGCCTAGCGTGTGGACAATCAGGCCATGCCATTAATTCCTGTCCGAACCTTCCTGATCGTCGTCCCCAACAAAATGTTCCCTAATGGTAGGTTCTATCCTAAGTTTCGGGACAAAACTTCTAATTAGTTGGGTAGGATGTAGCGCCCCGTTCTTCCGGTGCGGAGAGCGCGGCTAAGAAACACAAGACGGTATCGTTCGATCGGGATAGATTGAATTAAGAACTCGTCCTCGTTATGGATTTGTTTCTTCGGAATCGATTCCCAAATTTAGTGGACCGTGCCCCCGGGATTGACTTAGCGGCAGAGTCAGGAGGGACCTCTCCGCTGTTATCTTTTATTGCCTCGGTTTTTGATGTCGCTTGTTGCTTTCGTGCTTTGAGTTGGTTTTGGGATTTGCTAGTTTTCCTTGAACGGTTTCGATGGTCTTTATTGTTTTCGTTCATTGACTTGCACTTCTATTCCGAGATTGGAAAGAGAGAAAAAAGTATTAATTGAGCTGTTCGTGTGCAGGTGAGCGAGTAGTAGGCGGCTTGCGAGCGGAGTCGTGAAGCGCCTCTTTCCTTCTCCCTTCCAAATCTAAGTGAGTGGCTACCAACCCGATTAGCTAGCCCTGCTTCCAAGCTTCACACCCTAAAATCTGCATTCTTCTTTGCCCCGATCAAACGATACCAAGAAATAATAAAAGAAACCAAGATAAAAGAGAATAGACTTGGTTATTATGCTTGTCAATCAAACATGTGAACTGTTATCTTTTGGTATGCTTGTTCGTACAAATGTTCTATAAACCGTGCTAAGTATAGATCACATCTTGTATATGCATAATTGTTCAGGGAGGCTATACAAAATAAATTATGCAATACTGCTTGTCGTGTACTCGTGTTCTTGCACTCGTGTTGCCTCAAATGCATAACTTGTTAACTTGTTAATCGTGTTCGATCATGGACAACTTGTGCACAAGGTATAGTTCTACGGACGGTCGCTGGGGCACTAGCACCGATCCGATCAGGGCGAAACTCGTGTATAGTCATCGTATACGGGATAGGATAGCTTACAGCGCATCGTGTACTCTCGTAGCCTGCTATCCTTGTCCCGGACTAGTCCATTATGGCAATCATGCCAGTGATCATCGTGTATATTTAAACCTGTTGCAAACTAACTTGTGTCTTCGTGGCAGGGAAGGCATGGTAAGTATTGTGCAGGTAATTCAGACAGTCAGGTAAAATCCACCGAACGGTAGCACGTTCATTTCAGTAAATTCTATATGCTGCTTACTTGTAAATGAACTAAGGCAAGATAGAAACCCACAAATATGCATGCTTCATTAAAATAACGTGTTGATTGGTATAGTTCGGCTAGCTCGCCTTCACCAGTATGTTTCGACATGCTGACCCTCATTGAAACAGGTTCTCCGCACTAAGGCGAACCGAGCGAGGAGCCGAAGTCGTCTTCCCGGATCCAGTCCAGCTGTTGGCGCATCTTCACCGCGCCCCTTGAAGCATTTTGAAGTCAGAAGCTTGCAACTCTTCATACACAAATGCAGCTTCGTGGCAAAGCCGTCATCCAGCCTGGAAGTCTATATCTTTTGAAGATTATAAAGGGATGTAATGTACAGGACTGCTATCTCATTTTGAGTCAACACTTTTGTAAGCCGTTAGGCATATTAGCTGACTCGTTCAGGAGTTTGTAATAGATGTTCATTATCAATAAAGAGAACTTTTCTATGTTTCAAATCTGTGTTTCAATTTATCTGCGTACTCTGAATATGTGCTTGCTATACAAATTATTAAAGCCTTGTGCGGGCGCAACCCCAGGCCCGCACGGCGGTCACGATTCGGGGGACGCCTCAACGATTCTACGGAATCGGGTCGTGACAAGCTGCACCTGTTCCTCCAACTCAATTACGGGTGGAGGTAGATATACCATCAAGTCAGGAGCCTATTCAAAATCAAGAATCAGCTGCTCCTCAACCTCTCAACCGAGAAAACGTGTTACCTCCTGTTGGAGTTACAATACAACCGACCTCTCATATTTCTGCGGTCCCTTTCCCAACTGAAGATCTGATGCAGGCAGTTCGGGAATTAAAAGCCCAATTTGATACCTTAAAACATAAGGATCAACTTAAGAAATTGGGAATCAACCAGCCATACCCAGCTATCTGGGATGAGGTCCCTTTTCCCCCAAAATACAAGCCACAGGCTATGGCTTTGTTTGAGGGAAAGATGTCACCAAGCCAATACATGAATTACTTTAGCATGATAACAGTGTTGCTGCAAGGGAACGATGCCCTTCTCACTCGAGTATTTAAGGGCTGTCTGTCTGGTGTAGCCTATCAATGGTACCGTAGTCTTGCGGACAACTGCATTTCTTCTTTCGAAGATTTCAAGACTCTGTTCTTTGCTCGATTCTATAAAGGAGGGATGGACATGTCTATGTCCTCACTCATCGAAGTAAAGCAGAAGGAGAAAGAAAACGTTCGTACATTTATTGAACGTTTTTGTCAGGCCACTTTGCAAATGCCTTCCGGAGTACCAGATTTCGCCTTGGTGGATATTTGCCGGAAGAACCTTCTTCCGTTGATCTCTGTATTCACAGGACCATATCGGTTTCATGATTGGCCCTCGTTCATCATCTCAGCGGTAGCTGCCGAAGACAACAGTCATAAGGCGCACGATAATGGAATCATGATCTCCACCTCTGACAAGGGGAAACGGTCATCTTCCAATAGCAACCATCCTCGTGGTTCCAAAGGAAAAGAAGCTCTGACAATCAACACGTCCAGGCAATATATTTCCAGGACCACACAGACGAAATCTGGGACTTCCAGGCCCATAGAAGAATATTCTTTTGATGATGATGACATTCCGAGCATATTCGACTGTCTAGTCAAAAGTGGCAAGCTCACTCTCCCCGAGGTGAAAAGGCCAAATGAAGTCGACAGTACCAATAACACTAAGTACTGTATTTTCCATAGGTATATACATCACCCTACCAAGACGTGTTATATAATAAAAAGGAAAATCCAGGAGCTGATCGATGCCAAGGCTATCACTCTGCACAATAGCGAGAAGACGGTCGTCGCCAATATGATCTCTCTCCAATTCGGCGATCTGTCCCCTCAAGAAGTCTCGGATGGTATAGTACCTATTCCCCGGACGACGATGAACATTGTTAATCTCCCTCCGGCCAGGGGTCAAAACCAGGATTTGGTACCCTTAACAACCCAGCGTGGTGAGATTATGTGGGTTCATTCCGATCTGGTGTCAGAGATTGAGGAAGAGACTCAAGCTGCTAAGGCTAAGTCTAAAAAGACCTCAAGATGCAAACTATGTCATATGGTTACAATTTCTTCGACATCAGAAGAAGAGGCTTTAGCTACCGGAACCCGGTCAGGGAAAGCCTACCTCAAGGACTATGAAGGAAATTAGGAAGAAACAACGGTAGATACTTCAGCTGCCAAGCCTTCAGAGCCTGAACCTGTCATACCAGAGGTAGGTCCTTCTAGACCAACTCCGACGGACAAGGGCAAACAAAAATAAGTTCATTTTGATAAACCTTTGAAAAATATTCAAAACAAAGATTTAGAGAAGCCATATAACTTCGACATCCTCGCCCAACTGGCTAATACTCCAGCCAGACTGTCCATTTTCGAGCTGCTTAGGCTATCCAAAGACACTCGTCAAGCCTTGAGCGAAGCTTTGATGCAGGCAGACGTATGCTTGACCCAACTCAAGTCCCCCGACAAAGAACCTGTGGCATGTCCTCAATGTCATAGTGTAATGGAAGTGGTCCCTAACATCACTTTCACTCAAGAGGACATGCTGTTGAAACATAACAGGCATGACAGACCCCTCTATTACACCGGATACGTCGGTTCCATGGAGGTAGACCAAATTTATATAGATCCAGGATTGTCGATCAGCATCATCCCTCATAGTCTGCTCAGGCCATTGAGGATTCCTACCAGCGAACTGGCTTACACCACCACTACAATCGTAGGCTTCAACGCCAGGAAAAGTGAGCCGTTGGGGAAGATTCGTCTGAGGATCCAGATTGGTGACCTTAGATAAGTGGCTACTTGTTACGTCATTGATTCGGAGGTTTCCTATAATATTTTGTTGGGCAGACCCTGGATCCACGATCACAATATTGTTCCTTCTACTCTACATTAATTCTTCAAATATGTAGACTCCCAAGGAACAATAAAGACAGAGTTTACTGACCTCAAACCATTTAAAGGAGTTGAGTTCTACTACTCAGATGCCATGTTGTACACCCAAGACTACATGCAGGAAGTTTCGGGTAAGACGAAAGAGAAATCCCTCCGGGAGCCAGGAGAATCGTCTGTTGAGCAACCTCTGTCAATCCAGGTGAAAGGACGGACTACCCGTCCTAAAATCATGGAACCCATGGTCATCCCCTTGGGCAAAACCAAATCAGGAGGAGGAAAGGATCCCTTAGTGATTACTCTGAATCAGAAGCCTCCACCCTTGGTCATCAACCTTCGGCGCAGCAAACAGCCGATTGATGTAAATACAATCGAGAATATGGTTTCTGATGATAATAAAGAACCTTTTTTCCAGTATACTGATGCTCAAATTCCTAATCAGGAATCTTCCCTCCATAACGATATAGAGCCTATAGCACAAAGATTCTTGAAAGCTATAGACCTCTACCAACCGTATGTGTGGGAAGTGGCATCAACATCTAACGTCACCACGATATATGGGCCACATAAAGATTCTATCTTTGTTGTCCCACATACCCATAAAGATCAGCACCCAATAGTCTTCGGCCGCATACGAAATCAACCGATCGTACAAGAGGATTCTCACGAGTCTGATGCTGGGAAAATGCAGGTCCACAGATATAGTCTACAGGCTTTGAAGATTATGCAAAGCATGGGTTATGACCTGAAGGCAGAACCAGGCCTCAACTTTGGAAAAGGCAGGCAAATGTCGTTACATGGTGATCCCTATTTTCAACAAACTTACTTCGGGTTAGGGTATACCACGGCTCTTGCAACTTCTGAGTCAAGGGAGGATATCATTTTCTCTTCCCAGAATGGTTCATCATCTTCCAATTCAGATAATGAACTCCCACGGTATTGTCAGCAAATATGTTTTTGACAGATTTCCTCGAAACAGAGGAACAAGAATCCGAACCGTTTGAAAATAACTCATGGGCTCAGCAAATGGATACACAATAGGAACTCCGATTCGAGCAAAAAGAACTGCCCACTGAAGATAAAGTTATCCAAATCGATGTTGGGGATGAAACCTCACCGAAGCCAATATTTATCAGTAACAATCTTTCCGAAGAAGAAAGGGAAGAAATAATCCAGCTGATAAGAGAGTATATCGACGTCTTTGCATGGAATTATGAGGATATGCCAGGTCTTGATCTAAAAGTGGCTACCCATAAGCTCAACATACTGCCCAATTCGAAGCCCGTAAAGCAGCACCAATGCCGGTTCCGCCCGGATATGACGGATGCCATCGAAGCTGAAATCAAGAAGTTGATAGCCTGCAGATTCATCTGGGAAGAACAACATCCTGACTGGGTCGCCAATGTTGTTCCTGTTGTAATGCCCCGCTCCGAACGGTTACTTAAGAAATACTACGCTGCTTCGACTCGGTTGAGAATCGAGTCTCGGGGAAACCTTACTGCCAGATCAACACGGACGAAGTGCAATAAACCCTTCGAATTAATCGAGCGGCTTCTATTGAAATAAGTCCAAGAGTTTTGTTGGTTGCTTTGCTTCTTGGTTTTGTGTTGCTTTGTGTTTTGAGTTGCTTTCGATGACTTGGTTTTCATGATTTTGCTTTCTCGCTTGCGCTTTCTTTTCGAATCGTAAGGGAAAGAGATTGAAGTATACTAACCAAGGATTGTTGCATTTTCAGGACGCATAACCAAAGAGTGAACGTCGCTTAGGCTTCCCCATCCTCTCGTTCGATTGATTCGGTGAGTGGCTTAGGCCCTTCGATGAATCTTTCAGTTCACATGCTAAATGAAAAGAATCTCTAGTTCACTAAATGTTGCCTCACTAAAAAGATAAGTTAAAAGATGGAACTGCATGCGAATATACATAGAAGTTTCTGCTTTACTTCAATCGAATGTTGCCTCTTACTTATTGCATCACTATATCATGCATTGAGCATTCATGGTTAGTGTTTGTGTCAAGTGTAAAAGAAGAAGAAGATGGATCTAGTAGTCCGCCCTAACGTCCGGTCCTTCGGGGATCTTGGGCGGTATGGCTATTAGATGGTTATATGCTTGCTATGTTATGCATCTTAAGAGTTGGTTTATAATGTGTGCTTGCCATGCATGGGTCTCGGACAACTTGTGCACAAGGTAATAGTCTCTCGATCGGTTCCTGGGGCACTGGGAATCGGTCGGTCCGGAAGGGATTGTGGGAACACCCTGACGTCCGGTCCTTCGGGGATCTTGGGGGGTGTTGTTGTCCATTAATGGGGAAACTCATGGACCGTCATATAGATAGGGCGCATGCTAGGTTTACCTTCTTGCATACCTATCATTTGTGACACCAGAAGAAGATTGATACATAAGTTTATGCATATATACATTTTGTGCCTAACTTGTGTGTCTGCTGCAGGGATAACCAATCGACCGTGGGTAAGATATATCATATGCATATGCCATATATCGTCTACGTTTCCTTACATGAATTGTTAAAATGAAACTAAACAACCAGAAAGATCACCTAATAATGCTAGCTTCACATGCTTACTTAGTGTGGATTTCTAAGGTGAGTTTGGCCTCGGTCGCTCACCAGTACAAGTGGTAGTACTGACCCACGTTTGTGGGCATATATTCAGGTGCTGGAAGCGAGAGTTTGGCAAGCTTACTCAATCTGAATCAGAGTGTGCGCACCCTTCCTTAGGACTGTGTTCGTGCTGCTTCTTCCGCTGCTTACCTCTCCAGTGGGCTACTTCTTCTTCTGCTAGATGTTTTGCTATTTTGGTCCTACTACAAGGACATAATGTAATGGGCGTTGTGGCTAGATTTTGGGAATGTGAAAAGAGTTGTAAGCCTTCTAAGGCATATTTTGTAACTCAGCCAAGCAAGCTCTTGTAATCAAATCTTCAAGTATTCAATGAAAGAAAGTATTTTGTGTGCTATTAAATGTGTTCAACTTTGGTTCTCTGCATTTACTCGGTGGCTATATATATATATTTTCGTCTCTCTTGTGTCTTGTGCAGGTACGTTGCCTGGTGCAAGCGTAACTTAGGCTTGTACGGCATCGCGCCCAAGCGAGGACGAATGGTTCCGTAGGGACCAAGCGAGGACGATCGGCCCTACGGGATTGGGACGCGACACCGGTCATGAAGAAAAATGGAAAAGTGCATATTTGTATCGATTTTCGAGATCTGAATGCAGCTTGCCCCAAGGATGAGTTCCCTCTTTCCATCACAGATGTCATGATCGATAACACATATGGTTTTGAATGCATGTCTTTTATGGATGGATTCTCAGGATACAATCAGATTAAGATGCATCCTGAAGACGAGAAGCATACTGCCTTTCGTACACCACTGGGGGTATATTGCTACACAGTCATGCCCTTTGGATTGAAGAATGCCGGGGCTACGTATCAGCGAGCTATGAGTAACATATTCCACGAGCATCTACGCAAAACAGTAGAGTGTTATGTAGACGACATTGCTGTCAAAAGCTGCCTCAAGGCTAATCACATCCAAGACTTGAAGACAGTGTTCGAGTTGATGCGTCAACACCAACTCAAAATAAATCCTACAAAGTCCTTTCTGGGAGTATCCAGTAGAAAATTCCTGGGATTTGTCATTACTTCTAAAGACATTCAAGTTGACCCTGATAAGGTAAAAGCTATCCTCGAGATGCGACCGTCCCATAATCTGAGATAACTCAGGAGATTTCAAGGTCGTCTAGCCTACATCAGGAGATTCATATCCAACCTCTCTGGGAGATGTCAACCTTTCTCCCGTTTGATGAAGAAAGGTGTGTCCTTTGTATGGGACGAAGCCTGTCAACAAGCGTTTGACGATATCAAGCGCTACCTTACTAATCCTCCAGTTCTGGTGCCTCCCGTCATAGGAAGACCATTTTGCTATATGTTCGAGCAATGGATCATTCTTTAGGGGCTCTTCTCGCATAGAAGAACGATGAAGGTCATGAATAGGCCATCTACTACCTCAACAAGATGCAGGTCGGAGCCGAACACCGGTACAATCTAGTGGAAAAAGAATGCTTGGCCCTAATGTTCGCCATTCAGAAGATGCGACATTACGTCACAGGCCAAACTATTCATATCATCTCCAGAATCAATCATCTCCGGGTATTGATGAGTAAGCCGAGTGTTCTTAATTCCTGACTCACGACTTGGGAGATGTTACTAACATCGTATGATATGGTGTACGTCCCTCAGAAGTCCATAAAGGGTCAAGCCTTGGCTGATTTCTTAGCTGCCCATCCAATTCTGAAAACTTCCAAACTATACGAGGACATTCCCAACGAAGTTGCAGAATGTAACTCTGCAATGGAAGATGATATATGGCAGCTATTCTTCGATGGCGCTTCCAGGACTAATCCCAGGGGAAATATGGTTTCAGGAGTAGAAATTATTCTGGTAACTCCTGACAAACTCGTCATCTATCGAGCATATTCTCTTAGCGAGCCCTACTCTAATAATGTGGCAGAGTATAATGCCCTACTCATCGGGCTTCAAGTCGCTAAAGAATTGGAGGTCGAATACCTGAAAGATTTTGGTGATTCCCAGCTGATCGTCAATCAGGTCAGAGGAGTATATAAAGTCCACAATCCAGACCTCATTCCTTATCACCAAGCAACGATCGAGATAGCCATGTCATTTAAAGAATTCTTCCTAGAACATGTGCCTCGATCTCAAAATTTGGAAGCTGATGCTCTGGCCAGTTTAGCTGTAAATCTAGTTATTCCTATAAGGAGGCAAAATTCGGTGATCCTCTTCAACAGAGATCTATTCTGTGTGAAAAGTAACTTTCACCTGGAATGCAGCTATACCGTAAACACGGTTCCTCCTAAGAGAGATTGGAGAAGTCCCTTTATAGATTTCATGGCATACAGAATCTTACTAGAAGATCCTAAAGAAGCAGTGTCTATCAAAAGATGATCACCACGCTTCTATTTTGATGCTTCTTCACAAAGTCTATATCGCCGAACTTACGATGGACTATTGCTACGATGTCTCTCAGATGATGATGCAAAATGGGTTATCCGTGAAGTTCACGATGGTGTATGTGGAGCACATCAACCCGGTCCTAAGTTACAGGATCGTATCAGGAGGATGGGCTATTACTGGCCTACCATGATTGCAGATGCAGTAAAATATGCAAGACAAAGCTTATCAGGTTCATGCGGATTTTATACATCAGCCTTCTGAGTATTTACATCCTACCATTGCATTATGGCCCTTCGAAGCATGGGGTATAGATATCATTGGTCCTATTCATCCATCATCTTCCAGGGGATATCGGTTCATATTGGCTATCACCGATTATTTCTCCAAATGGGCAGAGGCGAACCCTCTTGTTGAGGTAAAGACATCCAACGTGATCAGCTTTATCAAGCATCATGTCATTTATCGCTTTGGGATACCCAACAGGCCTCAATCCATCAGTCAAGCATTTCATCGATTTTGCGATAAAAATCGGATACAAAATATGGCCTCTACGGCATATAATCCTGCTGCTAATGGTTTGGCGGAAGCCTTTAACAAAACTATTATTAAACTCTTGAAGAAGTTCGTTTCATCGAACAAAAAAGATTGGAATGAGAAACTAGGAGAATGCCTCTGGGCATACTGCACGGTACGAGCACCGACGGGTTGTACCCATTCTCCCTGGTTTACGGGAGTTAAGCAGTTCTCCCCATTGAAGTCCAAATCCCATCACTCAGAATAGCAGTGACTAATGAGCTGACTCGGAAAAATAATGATTGGCTACGGCTTCAAGAGCTAGAAGGATTAGACGAGAAACGCCTTCATGCTCAATAGCGCATTGCATTCTACCAGGCACGCATTTCCAGAGCTTTTAATTAAAAAGTGAAGGAAAGAGTGTTCAAAGTTGGTGAGCTATTTTTAGCTGTGAAGAGGCCAATGATCATTATACACAAAAGTAAAGGTAAATTCCAGCCCAAATGGGAGGGCCCTTATGTGATTGAGATGACGTTCTCAAATGGCGCTTACAGATTAGCCAAGCCTAATGGAGACTTGTTAATGGCTCCTATCAACGGTAAATTCCTGAAGAGGTACTATGCTTAATCTTCCTTGCTTAAATGGAGTATGGTGAAGATCTTATTCTGACGATACTACGTACAAAGATTGGTTGGAGCATATTCTATCATGTCCATATAACCTCTGAATAGATATGTTCAACTAATTTGAATTGTCAAAACCTATCACGTCCATATTATCTCTGATAGTGTTTTGTATACAAATTTTAGTTGGATCATATTCTATCATGTTCATATGACCTCTGAATAGATATGTTTCACTAAAACTTACCGAAAGGATATCATGTCCATATTACCTCTGATATCACTTTCACCATATCCTGTCATTTTATATTCAAAAATGACGGGTCCACCAAAGTCAGATAAAGCTTCTTTATTATCTCCGGGAAAAGCAAAATTACAAAAAGAAGCAAAACAGTACATCATTGGGGAGGAGCAGCCAAATCACGAATCTGTTGTGCCAAGGCGGCCATCTTCTTATTTCTGGAGTCCAAAATATTAGCGTGAGTCTGCTCCATTCGTGCCTCATCATCGCTCAGGAGAGATAGTTCAGACCGAGCATGTACAAAATTGGCGTGGATGACACCCGCCTGTGTCAGGTTCTGTTGAGCTGCTTCCATTCGGTCCTTCAACACATCTCGAGCTGCCGATAAAGCGAGAGCCCGCTCCTTTGCCTGAGCGAGTTCATCTTCCAATTTGCGGACCCTCGCTGCCTCTTCCTCATATTCGGCCTCGCACTTAGCCAGCTGGGGGATGACACACCCTAATACGGCATGCTCTTCATTCATCTTTTGCTGCTGTGCCTCGATGGATTTGCTCAGAGTGTCCATCTCCCCAACAAGTCTCGCAGTCAAGGAGTCATACTCAGCCTGAATCATATCATCGACATTGTCTCGAGACAATTGCAAATAACTGTTAATAGGTTGTTCCAAACCATTAACTATTTGCTCCAGAGCATCAGCTCGTCCAGCATCATCGAAATTTCTAATCTGCGCTATGGTGAGATTGGAGGACATCTTCAGAGCATCAAAGCCCAGATTCTTCTCCAGCACCATGGATATCAACGATTTTAAAGTGACATAGAATACGCTAGTAAATTGTTCAACTAGCATGTTAAAATACGAATGGACGCTGGGAGTGGCCATGATATCAGTAAACCCCTTTTGTGGAACGCTGGCAGAAGATGTGGCCACAATTGTCGCTTTAGCAGACGGTGCGATAAAAGAAGAGACACCAACAACAGTTGAAGTTGCTGGCATGCTGGACGAAGGAAGTGCAGCCGCGATGATAGGCTCATCCTCCTCTGAAGATATCGGGACTGTATTGGGCGAGGCTACACCCGAAAATGCTGCAGACGAAGGAGCAACATCTTCAAAGCATGCCCCTTCGGTGTCAAGCACCGCCATTTCATCAGCAGAATCTGCAACAAAGTCAAAAGTTGCGTCGATTCTGCCCTCCCCTGAGACGTATTCCCCTAAAAAGAAGACAAGAGAAAGTTAATATCAATTTAATGTCAATTTTCCTAAAAAGAGGCGTAAGGACAATATTTACCCATGGCTGATGGTATATATGTCGCGTCCGCAGCCAGTACAGCTAAATCATTGCTTAATGATGCTAAGCAAGATTTCATACCTGGAGAGGAGGGTGCACCAAATGACGACTGAGTGTAGTCATCCAAGTCTTCACCCAGATCCACTCGGGGTTCATCGGGTGGAATCTCGCTGGAGATACTTACAGATGAAGAAGGGGCTGGACCCATTATTGGTCTGGATAAAGATATTCTTAATTTGCTCGACCTCGAAGGTGACCTCACTGCTCTACCAGTAGCGGTAGTAGCGACAGCAGTATCGAGCAAAGAATCTCCGACACTGTCAGCCGGAACGGTGGAGGTTCCCTCTCTAAAAGTCGAAGGACCTTCGATCAAAGAACCATCCCCGGCCGGGGGAATAACAGGCTCACTCCTAGGAGCCTCATGGCTGAAAGTCCTTGTAGGAACACTAACAGTCTTCTTTTTCTTGCGAGGGGAAGGCTCTTTCGGAGTAGGAACCCTTCGCTTACTGGGGATAACGAGAGGCTCTGCAGGCGGAGGTATCACGCCTCTCGGTATTGTCAACAAAAACTCGTCTAGACGTACAGGGTCTTCACCTTTATCAGAGGAGACTGATGGAACCTCCTCTCTTCCAGTGGACTTATGAGAGGGCATCCTAAAACTTCAACGCATATCAAAATTGCGATGGAGGGTATTGATGGCCACATAAAATTGTGCGTATGAATGGAGGATGCGCAACTCCATGGAGAGAGAAGTCGCAGGTACAGTAAAGGTTGCTCCAGTACAACCCATCATGAAGTACCGCCACCCTCTGGCTCCATCAATAAGTCCACCTCTGGACTTGAAGCTGGTGATAGCATTCTCCATATGCAATTGGTCATACCCAAACTGCCTAGCGAACTGACTGGGCAGATAAGGCTCCAAGAAGTAATGGTCTTCACTTCTGTACAACAAATAGGAAGGTCTAATGCAGACCAACCAATAGAAAGCTTCGGGAGAAAGAACGGTCTTCCCGTGACCTGAATCCTGAAGTTTTGTCCCCTGTTGATTGATATGTACAGTGGGGACGATACAAAAGAGCTTCCAGCTATGAGCAAAATTTAATGCTCGCCGACAATCTACGACGGTCGTCACATTCCAAGAGGAATTCTTGTAATTCAACAAGAAATTATTTCCTGAACTACTGGCAAAGCCGAAAGACATCACCTTGGGGTTATGAAGAATTAACCATCCCATCAGATATAGGAATGGTAACTCTACCCTAGGAAAGCTTTCACGTCGTGTCTCATCAGTAAGAAGCCCATCAGTAAGGGCCCTCAGGCCAGCTTGTATCCGGCATACCATGGCAGGAAGCAGGCCCAGTCTTGCTCCAAACACCAAATGTACTGCAGGCTATAAGGTGTTACGATGAATACGATCTGTAGATGCGATGCCAGGTACTACCAATCGACGTAGCCATACAGAGAGGAAGCCAGCCAGTTGAGCTTCCCTCGACAGAGGCTTACGACAATGCCTCATATAACTGTAGGCTTTAGTGCCTATAGGCTTTAGTGCCTGTAGGATAACCCTCGATCTCCTCATCGAGAACTTGATCTGAAGCTCCAGCATCTTTAATAAGATCATCGACTATTTGAGCATTAAGCACGCTCAGAAGATTCAAGGATTTATCTCTGCTATCCACAACTTTGTCTGGCTTAGCATCTCTAGCCTGATGAAAGAAGAGATAGGACGCCCATTTGTTGGTATGAGCCAAATCAGAGGGCTCATTGTAGAAGGTGATGCACGCTAGATAATGGCTCATTAGCTCCTGGTACACTGCCACTACCCGAGGGTTTGTATCCCTCAGCTCCTTGTTTGTGGGAACATACTCTTCATAAGGAGTATCCCCCATGGGCAGCTTTGAAATCTCTGCCATCTCATGAAGGGCCAATCCTAACTACCTTAGCGGAGTGGCGAAAGTCCCAGTGAGCGAGATATACCGTTCCATCAAAGCCAAAAATAGGTTGGGGTTGAGAGGCAGCCCAACACTGGTAGCATTCACAGTCGCGAACAGACCAATGCTCTCCATCTCCGTCTAAAAATGCTTCAGGGCCCAGGCAGTTAAACGAGCCCATCGAAGATTTCCATGGCTAAGCCATCCGCTGGTCCGAGGATTAACCTTAGGGTATACTCCTCTCCGTCCCATGAAGTCATTATAAAAAGTCAATATTTGAACCGGCTGGAGTAGTGCAGTATCTTCACTCGGGACGCTACCCAGAAATAATCCCCTGAAAGGCATAACAGGACCTGAAGGACGGCTCACAAATAATCCTCGGTCTGATCCTTTCTGATAAAATATCTTTCCCGGCTGGCCGTGAAGATCAGGAGTCAGGGTCCATGACATCTTCCTGGGATGCGTGGCATGGAAGAATCTCGATATAGGATAATCTCTAGGCATCCTTGGCAGGTACGTGACCATGCCCTCAGTAGTAAAAATCCAGTTTTTCTTCTTGGGCTTCGTCTGGGATTGTTTATCAAGCATATCCCCGAATAGGAAAGCTAGTTTTATATATTTGTCCCCATCTATATATGTCAGGGGCTCCCTGCTGATCATACTCAACAGCATGCGTTCTCCCTGGGACGAGATCAAGATTCTCCTTCCTTTAGGATAGTTCTCTCCAGAAATGGGGAATGTCACGTGGGACAAATCCTCTAGATAATTGGAGTTCAGCATCCCAGCAGCTGAACCCATCACTTCAGCCAACAGAGGGATCTGCAAGTCCACTACAAAATATAAGAAGAATAAGTCAGTTTTTACACTAGACATTACAGTCTTGCAGTTTACGCCAAAGATCAACAGTCTGTGCTTTTACGCCAAGGCTGCAAAAAAACTTGAAGCTCTTACGCTGGAACCTATTTTCGAGGCATAAAATTCAAGGTTGGCAATATACACAAAAATCTAACAGTCTATGTTTTTTACGCCAGACTGTCAAAATTTGAGTTATTACGCCGAAATTTTCATCCAGAGCGTAACACTCAAAGTGTGTAGTATACGCCAAATTTCAACAGTCAAAACTGTTACGCCAGACTGCGAAAATATAAAATTTTTACGCTGACACATTAGGAATGTGGGCATAAATGATAAAACATCTTTGTGTATCATCTTCCTCGAAGAGGCTCTCAGCACAGAAGATGACCTAGCGCGTTCACGTACAACGTGTGCGAAGGGTTTTCTTCATTTTTTTGTCCCAAAAGCTTTACCTATAACGCCTGGTGCACAGCTTGACGGTGGAGCACTTCGTTCAGAGCGAGGTTCGCTCAGCCCAATAGAAGTTGCTCGTGCTTGAGCAGAGGAGCGAGAAGAAGACGCAGCTTCTTTCCCTTAGAGGTGGAAGTTGGTTTCGGTGCCATGGCTAGAACTCAGAGTGCTCAGAGAGGAGACGAAGAAGAGTTCTCAAAGGAACAAAGGGTTTTTGCAAAAGACAGATGAAGAGTTTCTCTCTGAAGGCCTTGGGATATTTATAGAGTTCAGATAATTTTTAAATTCCTAACCAAATCTGATATTTACTATTCGGTTATGATTTGGGACCACGTCAGCCTATCATTTAAAAGAAGAAGACGGACGGTCAATGGATCCAGAATTTACTCGCAGAGCAGATCTATAATTTTTACGCCAAGGAGCTTTTTACGCTCAGAGGTTACCAATCTACGATTTTACGCTCAGAGGCTATAAGTTTATAGTTTTACGCCCGGATGCTTTTATGCTCGGTAGCTTTTATGCTCGAGAGGCTACAAACCTACGACTTTACGCTCAGAGGCTACAAATCTATGATTTCACGTTCAGAAGCTTTTTACGCTCAGAGGCTATAAATCTATGATTCTATGCTCAAAAAAAAAACTACAGAAGGCCGATTACAAGGGTTTACGCAGGAAATGCTCCTTCTTGGCTACAAAATATTCCAAGTGCCTGAAATACACAGAGTTCAGCATTGAAGACAATTGTTCTTCTTGGGCCATTGGGAAGTTCATCCAAAGTCCAGTCAGAATACATTACAAAAGTTCAAGTATGGGTTCAACAGACATTTCTCGCCCTATTTCATGGGATTTTTGGGAAACCATTCTTGAAAATGATGGTCTAAACAAGAATTCTTCGTATCAGAAAAGTGACAGTTCAGAATTGCTACGCGGCTCTTCGCCCAAAACAATATGACAGTTTAGATCTTCAAAGACGACTTAATGCTAAGAAGCTTTTTACGCATTTTTCAGTTATGCGTAAAAGACGGGACGAGATCAGATACTTTCTTATCAGAGTCAGCGTAAAGTTATTCAGACGTGTTGAAGCTGCACATATTCAGACTTTCTCACAGCAAATATGGCAAATCATCAGATGCATAAAAGAAGACAATTTTATTAATTATGATTACATATGATAGAAATCCAGTCTACAAAGGGTTTTTCATCTTCATGATTACATATGATGGAAATTCTTGTTCTACCAAGGGTTTCTCATTTTCATTTAAAGATCACACCAAGAATCTGCTACGCCAGATTATTATATTGGTGGAGATCTTTTTCCATCTTCTTCAGCAGTTAATCGGCTGCCGCAGCCGATTAACAAGAAAATAATAAATGGCGGGAGGATACAAAACTGGGCCTGTGTAAATTATTCAAGCCCATCCACTATACGCCATGGCAGATTGAATGATGGTTCAGACCCAACTCAATACTGGAAGATAGGGCCAAATTGCCTACCCTCGTCCACCGCCATGATGGGAGAAAATACAGCTTGCAAGCTGTGTGGTCGAATATGACCCTTCCTCTCCCCTGGAAGAATCGCCATATGAAATTGCTGATCATCCCGAGCAAAGAAAGCTATGATATCCTTCCATGATCCATCGATACAGAGGACATTTGCTCAAAGATGCCTCTTTTTACGGCTCCTTACATGATGGAAGAACATAATCTTTTTCTTCCTCAAGTTAGCAAGACGAACATCAGCAACCATCTCTTTGTGGTGAAGGAAGTGTGGGAAGAATAGGTTAACTCAGTCACCTTTATATAGGCAGAGGAGATCACATCAAATCCTACCAAATTCCTAAAAATTTGCCGAGAAATCAGCCTCGTGGAACGAGTCAAATTTAACCGTTTCATGCTTCATTCAAAGTGTTTCAAATTACGAGGAATTTGAAAACTTTAAAGGGGGTCTTGTAGAAGCATGAAAAATATGATGCAAAATTATACGCAATATGCATAAAGTCCGCGTATAGCAGAGTTTCAGCACTGGGTGGCGTAAGACATGACTTCAGAGCCATTGGCGTACAACAGAGCTTCAACGCTATTCAGCGTACAACATAGCTCCAGAATAACCTGCGTAATGCAGTATTTCCAGACTGCTCTAGCGTAAAAAGGAGTTGCTACATCGCCACTTTGGCGTAAAACCTATCTGCTTTTAATGTAGTATAGAGTTGTACGAGGAACGCTTCATATTCCTCGAATGAACCTGTCAGACAGTACAATGAACCTGACTCCTAACAAAGAGTATCGCACGACAATCGAGAGGACGGATGTAATAATGATTCTATACAGAACCCCAGACTGTCGTTTAGTGACAAAACCTTGATTTAAGTCATCGTTTACGCAGTCAAGGAATACGCTGCCTAGTTTTACACAGGTAAACATGAGCTTTTACGCTCAGGATGAGACAAAGATGACTGCCACGTCAAAAGCTGCTCTTTATACAGAAATCGAGGCACGTCTCTGCATTTAATACGCGAGATGGGGGCAGATCTCTGCATTAAATGCACGAGATTTGGTTCTACTTTTAATGACTGTGTGAGCTATAATTAGGACTAATACGTACATATCACCATCCCTGCACATTACGCCATCAGGCTATTTTCAGCTATAGGAGTACGCCGTATGCTATCTCCTCAAAATACGCCGACCTGGCTATTTTTAATTATAGGAACACGATGTACGCTATCTTCTTGAAATACGCCAACTCAGGCTATATTTGCAAAGGTATGTGAACAGGCTATCTGGTCCAGAATACGGTCAAGACCTCAGTCAAAGGAGGATAACTGGCTATTTCTACGCCTATATGTCAGATATTGGGCTTATATGCCTATTGGACTTCTACGCCTACTTGGCTTCTACGCCAACTTGACAACTACTTGGCTTCTACGCCAACCTGACAGCTATTGGGCTTCTACGCCTATATGTCAGCTATTGGGCTTCTATGCCTATTGGGCTTCTACGCCTACTTGGCTTCTATGCCAACATGACCGCTATTTAGCTTTTACGCCAAGGAGACAGTTATTTGGCGTCTACGCTAATCATCTCTACGCGAGGGGCAGTTACCTACGTGGCTTGCATGCCGTGATCTTCGTAGAAGTTAAACGCATTATCTCTTAATGGGACATACGTCACACTCCTATTCAGAAGATCATTTATACGTGGGTGGCAGTTATTATAACCGCCGCGTAAAGAGCGCCCTACTCTCCACTGTTCGGCTTCTATGCCGACTGGACGGTTATGGCAATTGGACTCTATAAATAGAGACCTCTATTAACAGAGGTCAGGGGTCGGGAAAATAGGGTCAAAGACTTTGAGGCGGAGAACTTAGGGTCAAGGATCGGATTTTATTTTTGAGAGAGAAGATCCTAGAGCACAGACAGAGGGGAGTGATTAACGACTTTGGCATCGAGCATCCAATCCCTCTTGCAATTTTTGAAGCTTCTCCTTCTTCTACAGCACTTCTTCGTCATCGTGTGGTCCAAGGGACAAAGTGATCGACCGTAGATCAGACTCCTATAGCAATATTTACCCAGAATTAAAATTTTGTACTTAAGATCCTTGTATAGGATTAATTGTACTTCTTGTTTGTAAACCTAAGAAAGGGTTTCGTATAAACCTAGTTTTCATTTCTTTCGTTTATTATCAAACAGTCATGTCCTTCTTACCTATAAGCAAACCTCTCTACTTGACTATCGATTATCATGTCCATATTACCACTGATATCGGTCGTCATCTAAACTTATCACCTATACATAGCTCTAAGTACGCCAGCGGTGGTAAGTCCACAAAAACTATCAAATTCATATCGCCTCTAATGGAGTTTTTTGCCTCGAATCTGTTACTTACACTCCAAGTACGCAAGAAGTAATAGGTACACCAAATTCCCCCAGTAGGACATCCTTAACAGACTACGATGGTATACTATGTCCATATTAACTCTAGTACGATATCCAAAGTTCACACAAACAATTACAACAAACGAAATAGCTTTTATTTCTTTCGCCTAAAAGAAATTAAAAGTGAACTACTTCTGAGGGATTACCAGGGTCCCTAACCCAAAGTCAAAACAAAAGGCACAAAAAGAGATAAAAAAAAACAAAGAAAGAACTACTGGTGCTACTGGTCAGAGCATAACTCTGCTATCCGCTAATAGAGACGGGCGATACGGCCATCCAGGTACACCTGGGCCCGGCACTTAACCTCTTTTGCCATAACCTTAGAATCCTCGTAACGAGAGTAGGACTCATGTTTGTCCTTTAGCTTTTATACCATAACCTCAACGCCAACCGTGTTCTTCGCTAGTTGGCTCGCCTCGGTTCGGATAGCCTTTTCTTCCTGCTGGGCCTCGCGCTGCCTATTCCCCAGCGTATCAAGCTCGACCTGGAACTTTCTAATTTTCTCAGTCAGGTCCTTCCACCGGGAGAGATACTCTTCTCTGAGATTACTCAGCCGATCGTGCTTTTCTTGTAAATTTCGGAGGTCACGATGCAAGCATTCCTTAGACGAAGCAAAAAAAGCCTTCTCCTCCTCCACCTTCTATGAGAATTCATTATACTCGTAGGATATCAGCATTCCCATATTTGCCTGCTGGTACTGCGGCAACTCCATTAGGCATTGCTCCACCTCCACCATTTTCTGGCCCAGGAGGTCGGTCATCTGTTCAAAACTGGGAGACCCTCAAAGAGTGGACCTGACCCTCGGCAAAGTGCTTTGCCCAGGCAAAGGATTTGTTGCGCTCCAACACGCGCTCGACCCCTTGCTTCAAGAAAATATCGAAGCTCCGAATGCAGAGTCTGATGTTTTCGTCAATCTCTTCTAGCGTAGCCTGAGTCAAAAGCGGCTGGATGGAGGAAGAAGCCACGAGCGCAATAAGTTGCGCAATGATGCTCGATGACCTTGAAGGTGAAGCAGCAGTAGAGGAGCAACCGGCGGTCCTGCTTGCGATCCAATCCTTCATGGACACATGAAACGCCTGGATACCCGGTAGATGAGCAACATATAGAGGGGTAGTACCACAACTTGGGACAGGAATACCGGGGCGCCCCACAGCTTTGGCTCTTGCCTGTGTACCAGCCCCTGACTGTGTTGCGACAGCCTCAGAAGAAGACCCAGCAACCGCAGTACCGAGGACGTCGAGAATGGCCTCCTCGCAAAGGCTTACCACCCCTCTATCCAGAGAGGCTTCAGCCGCGGAGCCCCCAACAGCAACGGTTGGACAAGCAATAGTTGCACTAGAAGGACCTGCAATAGTAGGAATCTTCTCCACCACAGCCTCCGCAGGGGGGCACTGCAAGGGGTCCTTCACCGTAGCTAGGGAGAGACTTATGCATCTTCCTAACAAGCTCACTGCTCATTTATTCCATGACACCCTCTTCGGCAACCACGTCCACGGTCCTAAAGGGAGAGGTGGGATCCACAGAACTAGAACAACCGATAATTAACTTCACCCAGAGAATTGAAAGTTGAAGCCAAAAAATTTTATCCCTTGAGAAGTTACGAAATGACATACCCGAGGAAGGAGGCACATGTTGCGGCTCATCCAATATTGTCATAGCCATCCCTATGGAATCTATGTCATCTATGGATATATGCTCCAAAGGGGTATAAGTGTCACGCCCCGGACCCGCCCGGGCCGCCGCTCCGCCCTGCCCCGCCCCGTACGGCCGGGATTTAACGAACCGGGCACGAATCACCGTGCCTTGGTGCGCCGGACGCGAATCATCGCGCCCGTCCCGCGGGTGCGAGGGGGGAAGGGAGCTAATGTGAATGGCCCGTTCGACCTTTCGGGGGACGTGATGCCGCACAGGCCTGGGGTTACGCCCGTGCAAGGCCAATCGTTTAAGTTGATAGTTGGCTATCATCGCATCAATCGAGTAAGCAGCGGAAAGGGACTTGTTGCAATGCAATGCATTTAGCCAACTGAGTGTTCAGGACAATCGAGGCAACTTGGGTTTCCTTTAGCAAAGGCACACGTTCGTTCCATACATTATGCCCCCTTATACGATAGCATTCTCGTGGCAACTATCGAAACCAGGATTCTGGGTCTTGGGGACTGTGGCACGCCTATCGCTCCCTCGGACGATCCAGTACCTGCAAGCAAGTAAACTGTTGGTGGGTCAGCACTTTATACAAGTACTGGTGAGATAAAACAACTAAACAGAAATATGCATTCACTCAAACCAACACTAAGTAATCATGTTATAAAATATTATATTACTAGTGATCTTTCTAGTTTTTACCTAGGTTCGTTTCATGCAGTTCTAGCAGAATCATATTACATTCTTTGGAAACATGTTTGGAAACAGAGTTTCATATTGAATATGCAAGCAAGCAATCGTTCATGTTTCAGGGTGTGCGCAGCGTGTCTCGTGCGACTCCAGGGTCAGATGCAAAGCTAGACACACGATGCATGATCTTAGGGGCAGTCACTATCCAAGCCAACACAATGACTTAGCTATATGCAGGGCGGTCCCCGAGTATCTCAGGATCGGCAGCTGGTGGAACAGCATACCAATGACTCATTCTCTGATGCTAATGGCAGCTGTAACCCATGGTGGCTATGACGCATGCAGTTCAGCTCTCCACCAAAAGCCAATGTCCGACCGCGTACGAATGCATGGAACACTATCAAATAAACTCTAGTATGCAGACGAGACGAACCATCAGAATACAATCGTTGTTGCGGGGCAATCTGACTTATCACTTGAACACGTTCAGGCACAGTATGGTTCTCTCGAAGCATAGATGATAGTGAACATGTTCATGCATTCTAAGCAAGCGATTCAGGATTCTGGTTAAGCAGACATTATTTCAAAGACAAGCTAGGTGAGTTCGTTCATTAACATGCAAGGCAGGTTCTATCATTCTCTTAAGAAAATATTGCAAGCAAAAACTCAGGTTATTATTAAGGCGTGCAAGAATCAGAGAACGAAGTTCTTCCCACTCACCTGATATATAACGCCGACGCGGAGCGGGGCGTTACATACTTACCAACCAACAAAAAGTTTCGTCCTCGAAACTTCAAGGATAAACTTCTCGATATTCCGAGTAGCGATAGTGCCGTCCCTCGCCGTACTCAATCGAAACAATCAAGCAATTCAAGTTCAGGAAACATTTTGCACTTTGAGAATATCTATGGACTTATTGTATGGAACGCTCTTTGCAATACAATATCGACTCAGAGTCATAGCAACGGTTTGGGCCAGAGAATCGATTTCGCTCTGATACCATTCTGTCACGCCCCAGACCCGCCCGGGCCGCCGCTCCGCCCTGTCCCGCCCCGTACGGCCGGGATTTAACGAACCGGGCAGGAATCACCGTGCCTCGGCGCGCCGGACGCGAATCACCACGCCCGTCCCGCGGGTGCGAGGGAGGAAGGGAGCTAATACGAATGGCCCGTTCGAGCTTTCGGGGGACGTGATGCCGCACGGGCCTGGGGTTGCGTCCGTGCAAGGCCAATCGTTTAAGTTGATAGTTGGCTATCATCGCATCAATCGAGTAAGCAGCGAAAAGGGACTTGTTGCAATACAATACATTTAGCCAACTGAGTGTTCGGGATAATCGAGGCAACTTGGGTTTCCTTTAGCAAAGGCACACGTTCGTTCCATACATTATGCCCCCTTATACGATAGCATTCTCGGGCAACAATCGAAACCAGGATTCTGGGTCTTGGGGACTGTGGCACGCCTATCGCTCCCTCAGACGATCCAGTACCTGCAAGCAAGTAAACTATTGGTGGGTCAGCACTTTATACAAGTACTGGTGAGATAAAACAACTGAACAGAAACATGCATTCACTCAAACCAACACTAAGTAATCATGTTATAAAACATTATATTACTAGTGATCTTTCTATTTTTTACCTAGGTTCGTTTCATGCAGTTCTAGCAGAATCATATTACATTCTTTGGAAACATGTTTGGAAACAGAGTTTTCATATTGAATATGCAAGCAAGCAATCGTTCATGTTTCAGGGTGTGCGCAGCGTGTCTCGTACGACTCCAGGGTCAGATGCAAAGCTAGACACACGATGCACGATCTTAGGGGCAGTCACTATCCAAGCCAACACAATGACTTAGCTATATGCAGGGCGGTCCCCGAGTATCGCAGGATCGACAGCTGGTGGAACAGCATACCAATGACTCATTCTCTGATGCTAATGGCAGCTGTGACCCATGGTGGCTATGACGCATGCAGTTCAGCTCTCCACCAAAAGCCATTGTTCGACCGCGTGCGAATGCATGGAACACTATCAAATAAACTCTAGTATGCAGATGAGACGAACCATCAGAATACAATCGTTGTTGCGGAGCAATCCGACTTATCACTTGAACACGTTCAGGCACAGTATGGTTCTCTCGAAGCATAGACGATAGTGAACATGTTCATGCATTCTAAGCAAGCAATTCAGGATTCTGGTTAAGCAGACATTGTTTCAAAGACAAGCTAGGTGAGTTCGTTCATTAACATGCAAGGCAGGTTCTATCATTCTCTTAAGAAAATATTGCAAGCAAAAACTCAGGTTATTATTAAGGCGTGCAAGAATCAGAGAACGAAGTTCTGCCCACTCACCTGATATATAACGCCGACGCGGAGCGGGGCGTTACATACTTACCAACCAACAAAAAGTTTCGTCCTCGAAACTTCAAGGATAAACTTCTCGATATTTCGAGTAGCGATAGTGCCGTCCCTCGCCGAACTCAATCGAAACAATCAAGCAATTCAAGTTCAGGAAACATTTTGCACTTTGAGAATATCTATGGACTTATTGTATGGAACGCTCTTTGCAATACCATATTGACTCAGAGTCATAGCAACGGTTTGGGCCAGAGAATCGATTCCGCTCTGATACCATTCTGTCACGCCCCGGACCCGCCTGGGCCGCCGCTCCGCCCTGCCCCGCCCCGTACGGCCGGGATTTAACGAACCGGGCATGAATCACCGTGCCTCGGTGCGCCGGACGCGAATTACCGCACCCGTCCCGCGGGTGCGAGGGAGGAAGGGAGCTAATGCGAATGGCCCGTTCGAGCTTTCGGGGGACGTGATGCCGCACGGGCCTGGGGTTGCGCCCGTGCAAGGCCAATCGTTTAAGTTGATAGTTGGCTATCATCGCATCAATCGAGTAAGCAGCGGAAAGGGACTTGTTGCAATGCAATGCATTTAGCTAACTGAGTGTTCAGGACAATCGAGGCAACTTGAGTTTCCTTTAGCAAAGGCACACGTTCGTTCCATACATTATGCCCCCTTATACGATAGCATTCTCGGGGCAACAATCGAAACCAGGATTCTGGGTCTTGGGGACTGTGGCACGCCTATCGCTCCCTCGGACGATCCAGTACCTGCAAGCAAGTAAATTGTTGGTGGGTCAGCACTTTATACAAGTACTAGTGAGATAAAACAACTGAACAGAAATATGCATCCACTCAAACCAACACTAAGTAATCATGTTATAAAATATTATATTACTAGTGATCTTTCTAGTTTTTACCTAGGTTCCTTTCATGCAGTTCTAGCAGAATCATATTACATTCTTTGGAAATATGTTTGGAAACAGAGTTTCATATTGAATATGCAAGCAAGCAATCGTTCATGTTTCAGGGTGTGCGCAGCGTGTCTCGTGCGACTCCAGGGTCAGATGCAAAGCTAGACACACGATGCACGATCTTAGGGGCAGTCACTATCCAAGCCAATACAATGACTTAGCTATATGCAGGGCGGTCTCCGAGTATCTCAGGATCGGCAGCTGGTGAAACAGCATACCAATGACTCATTCTCTGATGCTAATGGCAGCTGTGACCCATGGTGGCTATGACGCATGCAGTTCAGCTCTCCACCAAAAGCCATTGTCCGACTGCGTACGAATGCATAGAACACTATCAAATAAACTCTAGTATGCAGACGAGACGAACCATCAGAATACAATCGTTGTTGCGGGGCAATCTGACTTATCACTTGAACACGTTCAGGCACAGTATGGTTCTCTCGAAGCATAGACGATAGTAAACATGTTCATGCATTCTAAGCAAGCGATTCAGGATTCTGGTTAAGCATACATTGTTTCAAAGATAAGCTAGGTGAGTTCGTTCATTAACATGCAAGGCAGGTTCTATCATTCTTTTAAGAAAATATTGCAAGCAAAAACTCAGGTTATTATTAAGGCGTGCAAGAATCAGAGAACGAAGTTCTGCCCACTCACCTGATATATAACGTCGACGTGGAGCGGGGCGTTACAATAAGGCTGCTCCGTCGAAGTTGCATCCAGCCCTGAGCTCCCGAAGCATCAGGAACTGGTTTCGAGGCCCCCACATCGGACTCCCTGGGGGATTTCCTCTTCCGGTTTGGCGTAAGAAACCACCAAAGCGGCTGTTCGCCGGGGACGGTCCCTTCTCTCATGTGTCTGCAAATTTTTAAACAGACTAGAAGCGAGATATTTATATAGAGGACCAGGCAGAATCAAACTAAGAGGGTTTACAGATACCGTTATAGCATCTAAAGTGGGTACTGCTTCAGAAATCACAAGCGCAAGGGGTCCTACATATTTTCTCACAGTCTCATTTGCAAGGGACTACGACTTCGTCGCAGGTTCCGTCTCTGGGACCACATAGGTCCTCGCCTTCTTAGAGTAGCGAGCATGATGTATATCGACCTTTGATTTGTGCTTAGCAGACGGGGGATCATCAGAAGGAGACGTTGTTTCCTCCCTGGTCGACGGTTATAGCTCTACGATCAGAGGTCTGGCCACTCCCTTGCCCTTCTTGGGCGTCCTACGCGCTTTTGCATCCGGAGGCATCAGCATGGTGCCTTCGATATAACTCCTCTCTGGGTCGAAGTAAGCCGGTGGAGCACTCACCGTGTAATAATACTTCATCGCTGTGTACAGCATTTTCGGCATGACTCCGGCTATTAGTAATTAAAACCGGACTTGGGTGCCAGTAGCGTTATACTGACTCCATGCTCAGGCCCCGTCGAGCAAACTGCCACTATATCCGAAAGAAGCAATCGAATGACCCAGTAAGAGCTGAGTGTAGCCGAACTGACGAGCAAACCGGCTGGGCAGGTAAGGCTCCACGAAAATAGCAGCCTTATTTTGATACACTATATGAGAGGGAAAGATAGCTTGGAGCCAGTGAAATAGCATGTCAGATAAACTTCGAGGCGCCCCCAGTCATCGTAGTGAATGATGTTTCTTTCGCCGTCAGTAAACTCTGGCTCGGACGTGAAGAAGGTCTAGCCAGTCATGAAGGAGAGCTCTCTCCTACCAGCGGGGACCGTATCGTACTTCCACTTTATCATCCGATAACTCCGAATCAGGGCATCGACGGCCACTATGTCCTCATCGGTCTTTGGGCTCATCAAGGATCCGTAATGGAGGAGAAGCCAACCCATCAAATAATGGTAAGGGAGCTCGACGTTGTTGAAATACCCCTTACCAGGATGGTCCTCCACCTTCTCAGGAAAGTTACGGAGACCACGATGGATGCAACACACCATGGCCGATAGAAGGGCCAGCTTGTGGCCGAAAGCCAACTTCACCGCAGGTAGAATGAGGGTGCGGCTGATCCTTTCTTTCTAGATCGGCCCGAGACTACGCATTTGTGCAACCATAGCATCAGGTATCCCGCCAGCACAGCCTTAGGGGACAACTTGTACGTGTCCATATAAAAGTAGTTAAGCTCCTCTTCGAGGCCACTCAGCTCGTCAAGGGGTTCGTCCTCTTCCTCCGAGGAGCCCTTAAATTTCTTACCCCCGGCAGCTAGTTTCTTCTGCGCCTGGATGGAATCAGTCACTTCCTGTTGGGACCGTGGTGCCTGAACATGAACACTATTGGACCCCTTCGGCTCTGGGAAAAGGTAGCGAGTCCAAGTCGTGATGTGAGGAGAAGACCCTTCAATAGACTTCTTCTTCTTCGAAGACCTCTGGCAAATGTCGTGATGTCATAGCAATTCTTGGTACACCGTCAGGATCTCCGGGTTCTCTGCTTCCAACTCTCCGAGTTTTTCATTGCTTGGGTATACTCTTCGTAAGGTTCATCACCCCAAGGTAGTTTTGAGACGACATGCATCTCATGCAAGGCCAGTCTCATCTGCTACCAGGCATAAAAAAGGTTCCCATACGAAGAACAAGTCTGCGGCCCTGAGCTTTCGCTCGTACTTTTTTAGAATCCACTGGGTCAGGCGGTACCAGGAGGCGTTATAGTGTGCCCAGCAGAGAGCCCGCAACTGTCCTATAGGATAGGTCCCCTTCATGGCAACTTGATGAAGGAAGGTGCCAGCCGCATATACGCTGAGATTTGGTCCCAGGTCACTTCCGACGAGACCAGGCTTCATTCCCAGCAAGGAGTACGAGGGCGACTCCTTCACGCTATATAACTCCCCCTTGTTCTTTCTGGTACCCCCATCGAATATTGCCAATGAGCGCCCCATGTGGCTCAGGGGTCAAATTCTAGCCCATGTGTCGTTGACCCATCATCACCTTCATGTCCGACAAAGGCAGGAAATGATATCTCCGTCTCGCGGAATGTGAAAGAACAATTATCCCTGGTCGTTCCCATCTCGGGCTAAAAAGATTCCAGTGCATCACCAAACAAGAAGTTTGGCTTCTTGAAGAAGTGCTTCTCGTCTTTAGTAGGATATCCCCCGAGTTGATCTGACTCAACGAGCAGGAAGGAGTCTGCTCGGCGATCTTTTGTTGTCGCTCAGGCGGGAGATCCTTGTCAACCTGTTTCTAGAGAGCCGCATCTAGGTCCCCAAGATTCATGTTCAAGGGTAGTGGGTTGTGCCCGAAGACCAGTTCGCTAGAAGGTATGGCGGGCAAAGTCACTGCAAAAACCACAAAGGAGTTAGATCAGAACCATTGAGAAGTATCAATGAGGATATACATATGCGGCCTAGGCACCCATGCGGTCGAGTCAGACATGCGGCCTAGGCACCCATGCGGCAATGTCACGACCCAGAACCAGAATACTGGAGAGTGGGAGCATACAACGGCCAGCTACGTATACTTGGAGCACGTCGGTACTCCGCATATACGGTGAAGCTGTAAAACATGGGGGTTAACACTACAATCCAGCAGTCAATCATAGGTCAAACCGTTCTAGGTGTCTCAATCACAAGCAGATAAGCAATAAGCAAGAAATAAGACCATCTAGAGCAAAATAGTAAAACTTGACAAACCAAATAAACATAGATGATCATGAAGCTAGAAATACAAAATGAAGAACTAGCAGAGTACAAGTCATACATGATCAACACTGGCCATGGTCTAGAATACGCTAATCATGTCATTGTCCGTAGGCAGAATGTCAAGTCCAAAACATGAGCTAACACGTGCTCGGTGGCTAAACGCCTCAAAAGAATATACATAACGAGATCTAGTGGAGATGGAAGAAAACCCACTCAGACTGTCTGGTGCTCCGGGTAGTCACCATCCGAAGGAAGGAAAGTAAGATCCTCTGGCTCTGCTACCGGATCTGGCCAAGAAAAACCAGTGGAATCAGACCCCCAAATAGTAAGTACCACAAAAAAAGTCAATCTAGGAACTAAAATCAGTTAAACAACATAGAGCTACAAAATTTGATGAAAACATTAGATGAAATTACTTCCTTAACAATTACGTACATTTGTTCTTCTATATTCTTCAAATTTTAGGTAGTATATGTATTAGAAACTCTATCTTGCTATGTTTTGCTAAGTCTTTATGTTTCCAAGAAGTAAAAGCTCATGAAAACTCAAGAGAGTTCTTTAAAATAAATTGAGAGCTATATGAACATTAATGCTATTTTAAGTGAATATTTTTCTTCTTAAAAATAAATTTAGAGATATATGAATATTAATGCTATTCTAAGTGAATATTTTCCCAGACAAGTTACTAGATAGACCTTGAAGGATGATTAGGTAATTAATGGAAGTAAATACCACTTTTTACAACTATTTTTTTTTTCCATTTCTTCATGGGATAGTTTAGAGTTAGTTTCATGTGGTTAATTTTTGTCTGCGGTGATCATATTCATCATGCAATCTTGATCTCTTCACTAAATAGAGACGTTATAAGATATAATTTGATATTGTGCTTTGCGGGTCAAAATATTTTGCAATTATCAACTAAACGTCGTACCTCCTAGATGAAAATTCTGATTACGCCACTGACAATATTTTTGCACGTAGTTCGATACAGTAGCCTCTTCATCCATATTCAGTCCTAGTCAGGTAAAGCCTTCTAGCTAATTGTTATCAATAAAGTTGGTTGCCAAATCAAAAGATGAAACATGGAAGAATCTCAGCAGCACAAATGCTTACAAGGAAAGGAAAGCACAGCAAAAGATGAAACATTTTCTTCTTTCTCCTAATGAGCGAAATGAGTGTATTGATTGAAGATGGTGATTTTGTAGCTGGAGTTATGATTTGAGCATAGTAAAAAAAAAGAAAAAAGGGTTGTTAATCTCAACTAAAAGGGCAGAGGGAGAAATTTTGAGTTGTTCCCACTTGTTTTACCATAACTTAAGATGTCCCTTATTTCGCGTCGAATTATCACAATGCATGAAATATTTCTTTTTTTAACAAAAATTGTCAACAGTCAACTATTTTGATCTACATAAATAAATAAATAAATTTTGAATTGTACCCCACTTATTTTACCATAATCTAATGTGGAGCCCACTTATTTGAGAATATTTTGGTCATGATTCAAGTTACAGCCCACTTATTTGAAGATATTTTGGTCATAAATGTAGGCTAAAGGAGTTGACTGTTAGTCATTGACGCTTCTATTAAAAGTGGAATAATTCATACGTTATGAATTCGATAAAATCCATGAATTATAGTAAAACAAGTAAAAACAACTCAAAATTTCTCCATATCCATCTACAAGAACGTTATTCTCTAATGGTGACATCGGCAATAGCTAACTTTAATTCTTTATGTAAACTAATATTCTGACCTCGTGTTAACGGTGACAATGACAATGACAATGATGTTTCCTGACTTAAATTGCATCTAACAAGGTCCAGATATTTTTAGTATCTTAATTTTTCATTGCTCAATTTTGACACTTAAAATTTTTTTTTTATTATTTGTTAATTTTAAATCACATTGAGCTCATTTTAAAAAATATCTTGTAGTACAAAAGTACAATTTAAATACTTGTATTGTCAGATATTCAGTTGAAGTGGTCCCGATGTGCTTCAAATTTGACAAAAAATATTTCAAAAGAACAATTTGTAAAAGAGTAATGTTACTCATCCCTCCAAAGTATCCCGCCAAACCATTTATTCTTACGTTACAGCTGACGTGGCATATTAAATAGCATTATGTGACATCTAACATGACAAATTCTAACCCAAAAAATTAATAACCTACAAAAAAAATATATATTACTTTTAATTTTAACATTAATTTTGATGTTACTTCTAATGTTAATATTAATTTTAATTTGTGTCTGCCGATTCAGGTCGTCATTTATAACTTATCATGTCAGCAACCACATTAACCGTCACATCAGCTGCCACATAAAAAATGATAGTTGAAGGGACACTTTGGAAGGATAAATAGCATTAGTTTTTTTGTAAAATTGGAGCGACAAAACAAAGCAGTAGAAATTTTTTTTTTTTTTTTTTTTTGATAAATGAGCAGAAGAAAGTTAAGAAATAAAAAAAGTCCTATTACTATAATTGGGGGTGACATTAAGATAATTTAACCTTAACATCTCATACATTGGGTTGAGTCCAAAAGTTTCACTAACAATTGCGGATGGCTATACGGCTACGACGTTTCTCACTAACAACTAATTTTTTTTTTTTTCATGCAACCGTATAGTGATAGTCATTCGCAACTGTATTTGATATTTATAAAGGGTGTATCTGGAATAAAACCTATATTTGTTTGTTTAAGTTGGCCTCTCTTCTTGTTGTGGAAAGAAGGGATACGGATGGGCCAGAAATGGGCAAGGAATGGATATAACATTGTGCAGACACGTACCGGATGCACTCGGCATAAACTACTGTACGCTCAAATAAGGACAGAACCCAAATTGGTGGATTCTCGTCTCCATGTCTATCCTACCCATAAAAGCATATATGTATATTAACTTCTATATAAAGCATCTACATATTAACTGCTCTATATTATAAACAAATGCTCAGCAATGGGAAGAACAAGAAAATAGTTTTCTTTTTTTTCTTTGAGATGTCCAATGTAACTCTCAAAATTTTGTGCACGTTGCATCGTATGTCTTTTGGACCACTGTTTTCAACTCTCACCAAATAAATAAAAGGAATAATACATCTCCGTGGTTCGATTCACTGATTTTCTGCCACCCAGCCAGGATCTTATCTCTCTCTCCGGTAACCACAAGAGTCACTCGAGTTTAGTAAGAGAATAGTTTTCACTTTAGTTCGTTGCAATAATAAAAAATAAAAATAAAAAAACCATTTCTCCTTTCTCTTTTCAGTTAATAGTGATACAAGGGCCTACTCTACACTCTCTCTCTCTCTCTCTCTCTCTCTCTCTCTCTCTCTCCATTATTCCAAATTGAAACTAATAACTAAAACTTTGCTAATTCAAGTTCACGCCTCAAAGTGTCATGATGGATTCGAATAAAGACTCCAACATGAGTGCAAAGAACATAAGAATAAAGCCAAATAAATTTTAAGTTTAAAGAGAGTACCATAAAATTAGAAACTCAAATTTAATTTCTAGCAACCTCCCTTTAAACACGTCTAGTAAGAGCATACACATTTCATGTGCTACATTTTAATTTTAGTAAAATTTTGTAGCTCTTAAAGATTACAATGGACACGTAACAAAAAGTAATTCGACAAAATTGGGACATAACAAAAAGTACCATATTTGACTTATCTTGGATTATCTTGCATGGACACAAATACAACACAATAAAGCTATGGGCATGCCAACATCCATTTTGGTATGTCTAGTATATTTTGGAATATCCGGATTGTGTACAATACATGTTCGATATGTGTCCGACGCAATAGTTTAAAGGTCCGTGCTTCCTAGATCCTTAGAAAATTTTCCTCAAGAATATACTAATTACAACATTGAAATGATGACAAAATTTGTAGGCATCAAAAGGAAAAACCTGCGGAATGACTTCACTTGGCGACAGAAAGTTCATTATTCCAACGAGTAGAATTAGGCATTGTTAAGTCACAATTAGTCCTGAAGCATAACTAAACACAACAATGCACGTAGGTACTGAACTAGCACTCTACTATGCTTATAAGCTGTCTTAAGAATAGGATCCAAGTATCTAATAAAGCAGAAAAGTCCAAAGAGCATCCTAGTGAAAGATTCGGATAATGCTTAACAGGAGGTTAGGAATGTATTACTGGACAAAGAACATAACTGGTTAACCTGATACTAACTGAACAAATTAGCTGATGCAAGGAACAAACATCACTAGGCTTCATCAGAAGAACAACTAATATGGTATGCATGATATGCAGGTGCAACATCTGTAGCTGGGCCCTTCGTTGCTCGTACCAACTGATTAGGAATAGACAGGACTGCCGGTATGTCATGATAGGGCCGATGAACTGGGGGCAAAAGTATTGATATTGATTTCTCCATCATAAGCAGACGTTCGCATTTACTGCACCAACAGTTAAAAATCTAAATTTTGATCGAAACGAAAAAAGCTCCCATATTATTCCCAATATTATTTACTCCAAAAGAAGTTTTTACCTGCACACCTTTGAAAACAATGTTTGATAGCTACATATCCAGTGCTGCAATAAAATTGTACCATCAAATACAGCTTTGTTTGAACACAATATGGAAACCAAATACCCATGACAAAAAACATAGCCCTAACTATTCAAGGTGGATTTATGAAATCATTCTTTAATCAAACATGGGCCACACGCTCTGCTAATTACTGAATAAAATGTGCAAGTACGTAGCAAGCAATAAGTCTCAGGAAAGGTGGAAAAGAGTTGGACATACAATTATTCTTCATATAGAATTTAACCGTTGTGCTGCTGTGCTCAACGTCTCATTCTCTCAACAGGTAGCAAGCAGCCACCACAACTTTTTTCATACCATCGGGCATGTATCTTTAAAGAATTCACATTAAGTGGTGCAGTAATAACACAGTGGGCAAGGTTAAGTGTGCTAGCTCCACCATTACCTATTGCACTGATGCAACCCTCGTGCAGTGGTAGGACAGGGCAAAGCACGATATCCCCTAGCAACCGATAAACATTACCGCACTTATCTCCCTTCATGAGCACGGTGTAACTATATGTAACCCGTAGAATTCCACCTCTCGCTGAAAATCGAAAGTCCGTAGAGTCTAATGCGTCCAAAGATATGAGATTCTTGCACATCTTCGATATGTATTGTACCCCACCAATCTTGTGCACCTTGCCATCATGCATCTTAATATCTATTGTTTCCACAACAACAATCTCACAACCGAGTCATCACCCAAGCAAATAGTACTCACACAAGCAAATAGTAACAGTCTTCTTCTCCAAAAAAGCAAATCAAGATGCATCTGTACAAATATATAACGAACTATCATAATCCAATATCCAACCAAGAATAGCTTCCTTACCCTGAGAGATCGTGAGTTGATCATCCTAATTGTCACCACTAACTTCCACCACCACTGTCGCAATGCTTGAAAGAAAAAAAATTCTTCACAACACGTTGCAGACATTTTCTTCTAATGTGGCCAATCTCCTTGCACTGGTAGAGCATGGCATACCCTTCTTCTTGGACTCCAATTGAAATCGTGTCACTCCCGATCCATTGTCAAACATCCTTCTACTTCCATCGTTGCCCATTAGTAGCTCACCCCTAAAAGCATGGCTATTTCATACCAACAATAAGGCATCTATGACAATAATTAACTCTATCGTATCATTCCCATATAGAAGCGTAGTGACAATGTACTTGTACGAAGAAGGAAACAAGGTAAGAAGCAACATGGCCTTGTCTTCTTCCTCTACTTTTATATCAACAGTGTGAAGTTGGTTCAAAAGTTCGTTGAACACGTTCCAAGTGTTCCAATATATTTTCACCTTTCTTCATCCTCCAGTCATAAAGTTGTTGCTTCAGGTAGAGCATTATCGTAACATACTTCACATTTACAGTTTCTCCAGCTTTTCCTAAAATCCAACCACAGTTTCTTTCTCTATGATGTTAAAGAGAATATTGTCGGCCAAACACAACCAGATGGAACTCATAGTTTTCATCTCCATCTCCTCCCACTCGCCATCCTTCATTGTCTCTGGTTTCTTGGTTTTACCCAAAGATCTTTGACCAAAAGTTTCCTTTGGCATCGAACTTCTCCACCACTAACCGTCCGAGCATAGTCGTACACTTCGTCGCCATTGTCGATCTTCCAAATGTTTAGTCGAAGCTCTGATACCAGTTTGTTGGGAATATCAGCAGAATCTATCTCCAAGCTTGGTTCATGAGAAAGAAGAACGAAGAAAGACTTCAATGGAATCTCCTGTTAACCTTATTAATTAAGGCGAAGCTCTACTTCGGACTTCCTCTTTCCCACTAGCAAGGCTCCGCTTCTGACAGTGCCCCGACAATCCTACAGATCTGACGGGGATAGATACGCATCCACGACGAACTAACAACCAACGATGAAGCCAGAAGCGAACTTATGCATAAAGTAAAAGCTCACAAAATATAAGCACAAAGATGAAAGGATGGTAAGTGAAAACTCTAAGCAATAAAAACGACCGAAAGAGCAAAATCACTACTAAATTAAGGTTGCAGAGCTTCAAAATTGCTACAATTTTGCAACTCCTAATGAAAGAGAAAGTACACAAAGAGAACCCAAAAAATCTCTAGAGATAACATGCCAGAAGAATAGAAACCCAATTCCCCTCTTTTTCAACCTCTTTATTTCTTATCTTTCTTTCTCTCAATCTATTGAAGGCTTCTTAACACCTCTTTTGAGCATAATGACCTACAAGGAATCATATGCCCCTTTATATAGCATGTCATGCCTCTATACATAGAAATCGAATCCTATGTAGACATGAAATCAGATTCCTTATTTGGAAACCAAATATGAGTATGGTTTGACTATGACATTTCTCCAATCCTATTGTTACTAGGATTACGAAATACAAGTCAAATCCTAACATCGACTAGTATATCTAAACCCCCATCCACTTTCATGTTCTGATTTGTGGTACAATTTTGATCCATAACTATTATACTCGATCCAGATCACAAAATTTGGCAATCCAAACTCTTGGGAATCTCACTGTAAACTTACTTTTGTAAAGATTCTTTCAATTGAAAGAAGTTAGGAAAAACTTGAAATTTCTTTTCAATTTGGGGTGTTCCACAGCTACAAATTTCTTTTGAGTTTGAACTTTGACTTACTAGGTAGTAGTTTTGTTTCTTCGTTGCCTGATATGCTATGACCTATGTTGCACGAGTAGGAAATGATACAGATAGGGACATGATACACATGGAATATTGACACTTTATATAGGTACTACGATATGTAGTCAAGTATGTTGCATAATACAGGTATGGCATTATAGATATAGATGGCAACTTGTCGCATCCTTGCAACATAGGTCATGACTCATGAGCGACCACTCTTTTTGAAGTTGCTCATGAAAAGAAGATAATGAGCTTTGAGATTGAATCGGTTACCGTATTATTTTGTTTTGTGGTTATTTATTATTTATTTGTATTGTTTCGACATCTTTCTACAATTTTATTTGGAATCTTGTGTTCTAGTTGATGATATATGGCTAAGAAAAGTTGAGTTTTATATCTTATTGAATAAAGTGAAGAGTATTAAATTTTTTTATGTTTTGTATATGGTTTTCATTCCGTTTATGACACAATTACTTGGACAAGTTTTGAACTAACTAGTTATATGAGAGCGTATGGGGAATCATATTCGCAAACAAACTCACCTTGCCAACTCTATACCAAAAAAATATAGACAAGTAACTAGTCGTTCCCAAACACGTACTATGATCCAACACTTACCATATCCCAGCATCCATGTAAGTAGGGGTCAGCATTATTCGGTTTTGGACCGAAAACCGAACCGAATAAGAGATTCGGTTTGGTTTGAAAAAATTTCTCAGTGAAGTCGCCATTAAAGAAGGCATTTTTAGTATCCAGGTAATGCAATGACCAATGATGATAGGCAGCAAGAGATTAAAACTCTTAACACTTTTAAGTTTGTCACATGCGAGAATGTCTCCTTACAATCAATGTCATATTGTTGAGCAAAGTCACGAGCAACAAAGCGGGCCTTTAAACGCTAGACAAAGGCATTAGGATTATGCTTGATAATAAAGACCCATTTGCTACTTAAACGAGAATAGCTTGGAGGAAAGGGAACTAGATCCAAGTACCACTGGACCACATAGCTTGCATCTCCTCATCCATAGCTTGCCTCCAAGCAATCCTTAGCCCCTCGGTATAAAACTGAAGAATATAAACATAAGATAGTGACAAAGCAAACTGGTAGAAGGAAGCACCGAGTCGAGCAAAGCACATGTGATCATCAATAGGGTAAGTAATGGCATATTGCGTATAGCAATCAGAAGATCAAGATAACTGATCAGGAGTTGGTAAAGGATCCCAGTAGAGACCGGAGGGCTACCCGTAAAGGAATAACAAGATGTGATGAAGATGACGGAGACAGTGGGCGAGATCAGATGAGTTATAGGCGATGAGGATATAGTAAGGACCCTCTGGAAAGTAGATGGTGAGGTGACCGAGAATGGCAGAGCGGAAGAAGTATGAATCGTGACAGGAGGAGGACCTAAAGGCGACCATAATGTACTAGGATCCCTCTGGCAAGGAGAAGGTAAGGCGACCGATAATAGTGGTAGCGTAGCAACACTCTTTTGGGTACCAGAATATCCAAGGAAGACACGCTTGATCAACCAAAGAAAGAACAAATTGTGATAGGGGATCAAGTCGTGAAAGAAGGCAACACATCCAAACACCCACGGAGTCGTGAACAATAGACTTATCTGGATAAAGACACGAGAATGGAATCCATCATCGAGAACTGAAGAGGGCATACAGTTCACTAGATAGTTTCAGTAATAATGGCATCACACCACAAGTACGTCGGAACATGCATATGAGTCATATGGGTATGAGCAATATCACGAAGGTAGTGATTTTTCGTTTCAGCCGGTCCATTTTGCTGAGAAGTGTGAGCACAAATACTCTGGTGGATATACCATATGAAGTGTGTAAGCAGACAAATCATGACGCAATTATTCCAAAGCATTACCCGTGCAAAAGGTTTTGATCACACAACTAAACCAAGTCCGGACTTCTTGGTGAAAGAGTTTAAACTTGTCAAATGCTTAAGACCAGGTCTCAGTAGATAGATCCAGTTAAGCCGGGAGTGATGATCAACGAAAGTAATCTAGTAACAAGCACTAAAAATAAAAGATACACGACTAGGATTCCAAATATTAGAATGGGCCAAGTCAAATGGGACCAAATTCTTGCTAACTCTAAGAAGAAAATACAATCGATGGTGTTTTCCCAACTCGCAAGCCTCGCATTGAAAACCAAAAAATGATGGCACTAATGGTAAGACTTGTTTAAGCTTCTGCATAGAGGGATGACCAAGACAATGAAAAGGAGATACTAATGTACTAGAAAATGCAGGAAATACATAAGTAGGTGTAAGTGGTCCATCCAAGTAGTACAAATAACCCCATTGAGAACCTTTATATCTTTGCTAATGTTCGAAGATTCTCAAAAACACAATGTGAAGGAAAGAAAATATTAACAGTTTAAAGACTGTAGACAACTAGTAGAGAGAAGATTAACCGAAAATTAAGGTGAATATAGAACATGATCCAAAGCACACAAGGAATAACTCGAATCACCCTGTTTCCAGCGACCATGGATAGTTGGCCATCAACAATATAAACAGCGGAAGAGTAGATAAAAGCCACATCTGAGAGAAACAAGATTGATCACCGGATGTGGGAAGAAGCATCACAATTGAACAGCTAGAGTCGACAATTAATTGTATGAATAGCATTGGAGGAGGATGTAGAAGAATTAATAGTAGTATGAGATGAGCGAGTGGCTAGTAACACAATCATATCCCTCAGGAGGAATCATCACTGAAGAACCAGCAATAGAGCATCGAGTAGTAGATGGGGTGCCACCAAAGTAAATATGTGCACAAAATGTGCCAAAGGAGGCAAGTCAAGTGTAACTCTGAAATGAGCAGAGAAGTGGTTTATGCAACCACAATGTGTACATGGATGAAAATGTCATATAGAATGAGCAGATCTCGCTCCCATGGGCACCTGACAAGCAGCCAAGAACGGGAGACTAAGTAGAAATGCTAGAATGTAGTAGAAGTCATCATAGATGTAACTGCAATTATGATATCAGAGTAATAGCCACAACTAATTAGAGAATTCAACAAAATAGTGTAGAGCAAAAAGTAGAACATAATACAAGAGAGCAGAAAATATCACCACTTAATAGCCAAAGTAGTAGAGAAAATCAAATAATCAAGGTAGTCGTAGATAAGAAGAATGTCGCACAATCGAAACTATAGATTATAACACCGCAACCGAGATAGTAAAATAAACCAAGCAATCAATCACCATAATGTACACATGAGTAGAAATCGAAAAGAAGATGAGAGCATCCGAGTACCACTATTCAAAGAAGTGTGCAGAAAAAGCAGAAGGCATCATCAATCAAGTAAGTCACCACCATCATCCAAGTTGTCCTCGAGTCAAATGAGATGTTAAGAATCGGTAGATAATGCTCTAGAAGGATGATAATGGTTTTGTGGGATGAAAAGAATGAGCTAATGGTTCTGAAGGACATTAGATAATGGGCTAGTAGGTGATAATGGGCTAGAAGAAGACGAAAGCATCCGAGTACCACTATTCAAAGAAGAGTGCACAAAAAGCAGAAGGCATCATCATTCAAGTCACCACCATCATCCAACTTGTCCTCGAGTCAAATGAGACGATAAGAATCAGTAGATAATGCTCTAGAAGGTTGATAATGGTCTCGTGGGTTGAAAAGAATGAGCTAATGGTTCTAAAGAACAAATAGATAATGGGCTAGTAGATGTAAGATAAATTGACTAGTGGGTTTTAATTTGGGAAATAAAGAGCTAAACAGGTTGGGTATAGTAGCAACGAATTTCAAAACAGGTGGGGAAATTGAGCCACCACTCTAGAACCGTTGGATTAGGGAATTAAATATTGACCATTGGATCTCCATGGAATAGATTAACGTTAGGTCACACCTTACAAAACTGAAGGGTCGCTCACGATGGCAACCCCGCTAGCCGATCGAGTAGATGATGGGTCTCAGCGGCGGCTCCAGTTATCCAGTCGAGTAGGGGATGACTAGCAGGCGATCTCGTAGATGTCAAGATCTATGGCGACGCGGCTTGTGTGTTGTTGGGGAGGAAGGAGACGAATGGCTCCCGAGATGTCTATTGGCGATGTTGGACAGATTTGAAGAGTGCGATAGAAGGAACACTGTGCTCGTCGAGGAAAAGCAAGGTTGAGCTCGTCGTGGAGGAGATATAGGAGCTCGAGGAACAGTGGAGTGGCAGTCGGAGTCGACAGGATTCGGTTCCGGGTCAGCTGCAACAAAGACAGATCAGAAGATGAGGGTGGTGGTGGTGGTGGTGATGGCGGCGGCGGCGGCGTTGACAACAACAGTTTTTGGGATGATGGCGGCTTGCAGGAGGGAAATGATGTAGGAGTAACTAGATAACAGCTAGCGTTTTGGATTTTTCGTTTCAAATTTTATATTGTGGAAAAGACTAGGTTTGATGAGAACATTGCTCTTATACCATGTTGAGAAGTTGTCTCAACAAAAAAAAGACTTACTTTATTTAGGGAATGAAGAGTAGTACAATATATAGGAAATGGTGAGTCACCCTTCCTAGTATTTTCCAGTTATGGGACTAGAGCTAGAATACATACAAAAGTGCACATAACCAACTTCTAAAGGGTTAACAAGCCATGTCATTTCCCTTCTACAACAATTGTTTTTCTCTACAAATGCTAAATGTATGCCCGATTAGGAGAGAGTGGAAGTACCAGAAGTAGAGAAAGCGCGATATCAGTATCCACACTAAGAAAAAACTGCAATGCCTTGTTAGCGTGCTCCTGAAAAGAAAAAAAAATAGCAGCCATTAAACATGTTTCAATATCCATAAATATGTAACAGAAAAAGAGAAATGAGCAAGAAAGTTTCTTCGTTCTTCAGAGGAAAGAAAAAAGAAGAGAAAAAATGTAAGTTGGCAACAGCAGCAATTACCGTGATGTGCCTAAACACATGATAAATTGACAATCCTCTTGCATGAAGATAGCTGCCTCCCTGGTAGAGATATAAAAGGTTGTCGTCAAAGAGTAACGTTAACGTGTTTTAGTATCCAAATATATGTGACAGAAAGAGAGAGAAGAAAAACCAAGTTTCTTGTTCTTGAGAGAAAAAAAAAGATTGTCAGCAATTTTGAAGTCAATATGAGAATACAGATAGCAATACGGTTGCAATAAATACTGATCATGCAAATAATTGTCAGCATTCAAGACAACTGACCAAAACAATAGGAAGAAGTGGTATCACCATATCACATTACTGAAGAATTTAAACTATCAGGAGGCATTAGTTAGTCTACAGTACAAGCAATTTTCCACATTAATAATTGAAATTTGAAACCACTTAAAAAAGAGATACGCAGAGAAACCTTTCTAATAAACATAACCAAATTAAAATCTTGAAAGGACTAGGAATAGTTAAGCTTCAAAATCTTCTTAGTATACTTTCAATGAGAGTACCTCATTAGGAGAAAAGAACGCCACAGCATCAGGGCTGGTTGATCCTGCAGTATGCAATGAAATTACAGCTCTGAATACAGAAGGCATCAACAACTCAATAACAGCGATTTGATCTGCAGAAACAGCATTTGATAACCCAGATCTTAGTTTTCCTGGATTACGAAGGTCTTGTTCTTTGGATGTGTTCATTGAATCGTCATTCATCAGATAAGACAGTGAGGAAGCTCTATCCAACCAATCTAGCCGCTGATATTTGTAGATTTTCACATCTGGTACTACATTCTCCATATTAGTAAGTATGTCAGGCAAAGTTCTTTGTTCCCTTAGCTTGTTCATGTGAATCGTGGCCAATCCCTGAGAACTACAATGCTTCTTGGCAACTCTAAATTCATCATCACAAGCTTGGCCAAATGGTTCGTAGTCAAGATGAGGGAAAAAACGCCTCTTCTGGTCAGTAAATGCCTTGAGAGCTAATCTGAAAATCATAAACCGCATTAAGTTAGATGAAAATTTTAATAACTCATCTATTACATATTAAAATTGTATGCATTATGCAATAATAGAGCCTTTCAATTGCACTCCTCTAAAAGCACCTTTCATAAAGATCCTTACAAGTTTCACAGGAAAAAAACACGGAAAGAATTGAATGGTAGTCAACGCGAAGTTTATGTCATCATAAAAATTTGGCCTAAGAGAATTTCACCAAAAATTTGGATATTTCTCGTCCAGCTCTGGAGCCAACCCAATATTAGCAAGAAAGATGACGACGACGACGACGACCACCATTGCCTATTTTGAACGGGTAGGCTACATTGGGAATGATTGGATTACTTTCATTAGGGCTCTTGGGCCAAATATGTAAAGAATACAAAAAGGTGGACAGTTATGTAATACTTGTTCGTAGCTCACAAATGACAAGTTGATAATAGCTTGATATAGGAAAACATAAAAAGAAAAGGGAAATAACATAAAGAGAAAACAGACACTCCTACACTCCCTCCCAAGTTGGAGCTTACAGGACAATCAAGCCTAGCTTAGAAAGATACTATAAAAACAACATAGTAAGTTATGGCCATCTTTGCAGCAAGGAGTGAGTTGAGTTGCGGCCTCCACGGCGACGAGACAATGAGTTTAGTTGCAGCCTCTGGACAGCAAAAGATAGTGAGTTGTATACATTGTAGGCAAAGATGGAGAGAGAGTTTGAGTTGCCACCATCGAGGAGGCGAGAGTGTGTTGCATCTTTCGTTGTGGCTAGAGTGAGAGTTGCAACCATCTTGGACGACGAGAGAGTGAGAACTTGCAACCTTCTATGAGGTTGAAGTGAGAGTGATCATAGTGACGCAAGAGAGAGTCAGTTGCGATCCTTCTGGCAGTTGGAGAGTGAGAGTTATAGCCATCTTAGGCAGCAAGAGAGTTGAGTTGCAGGCGTCTAGACGGCTGTACAGAGAGTGGTCATCGTGGCGTGACGTGGAGTGGCAGGAGAGTAGATTGTGACCCCGAAGAAGAGTAAACACGAGTGTTGACAAGTGAGTGATTGCTTGAGTTGTTGCCATTGACACGAAGACACGCAAGAAGCTGACAAATGGGCCACAAGTAAGGCATTGATTAACTAAGGTTAACTGGTGGGCCCAAGAGCGCGGAGAGAAATTTTATTGAGAAGTAGGCAACGGTGAAGTGGAATCTCACTAAGCACAAGTAACTAACGACTCCTGGACAAAGGTGAGCTTTGAGTATAACTGTAGGAGTTGTGGGCTTGGGGCAAGCAACACAGCCTAAGCATTGGGCTTAAGGCTTACACCAAGGAGGAAGGGGCCATGGGCAACTGCACGTGGCAGTCCTTATGTAGCACGTGGCAGTCCTTATGTAGCTTACAATCAGCCATGTCACCGGGTGGGGACATTTTTGAGAAAATGAGTTGAAGAGACTTCAATTTGTTTTGCTACAAAGGGAAGAGAGTTGCAAGGAAGTTAAAGATGCTGAAGGAAAAGAGATGTCAGAAGGAGGATAGAGATTGGGGTCACCTACATGCTATCAGGGAGAGAGAGAGAGAGAGAGAGAGAGAGGGAGAGGGGGGGGGGGGGGGGGGGGGGGGGGGGGGGTTGACAGAGAAGTTAGAAGAGAGGGGGGGTGAAGTAATATGAGACCCAATCGAGGCTATGACTGAAGTCACTGAATGTGGAGGATCGGTACTCTTTGTCTTTTTCTGTTGTTGCTTTCTTTTTTGTAGAGGGGATTAAAATTTATTTTCAATGTAGTAGAGAAGATATAGATGTAGGATAGAGAGGTTTGAGAGAGAAGAGGTTAGGGTTATGAGACTTAGGGTTTTTGCTTATTGAAGGCGGACTATAAAGGGCTAGGGTTTGCATTTTTTGGTTTGGAGATGACAGGAATGGAGTTTTTGGATCTGGGAAGGAGATATGGTTGGAATTAGGTTCATTGTTCTAAAAGGCAGCCTAGGCGCCCCCCCCCCCCCTCCCCCCCCTTTTCCCGACGTCCGACTATGCATGTCTTGGAGTTTTATGGACTTTTTCTACATTTTTTAGTAGTCTTTTTATTTATTATTATTATTTTGAATCACCTAGATCCAGGCGGCCGCCTAGGCAGGCTAGGCGCAAGGCGGCAGGTGCCCGTCCGACTAGCGCCTAGCACTTTTCACAACCTTGATTAGGTTTCAAACTTTCACTTAGGAGATCGGGAGAGAAATGGATGGCGGTTGGACAAAGAGGATGAATACGGGAGATGAGAGAAACTAGGACGCTATTACTATGTAAATAATATGTTAGATTGAGAAAACGTAAGATTAACTTTCATTAGGGCTCTCAAGTCAGATACATTTAAGTATAAAAAATGTAGAGAGCTATGTCCATGTCCATATCTAGAAAATGACAAGTAAATGATAGCTAGCTAAAGGGAAAACATAAATTGAAAAGGGAAATATCATAAAGAGAAAATGGACTTTTTTACACCTATCACAGTAGAATTTAAGGGTGACAATCAGACAGACCATTCTAGTGTCAGGCTCAGCCTGAATCTCACCATCCCGAGATTCCGATGAAGTCCAAAAAACTGAACATAAAGCAGGACTGACCAAACCTCGGTTCGGAATCTCTTCATCCCAAGTCCAACCAGATACATTGCGGGTTGAACCAGGTTCTACCCAGGTGGGTCAGTTGACTGTGTTCAGGTGAGGGGCGAGTACAGGATGGAGAAAGCAACAACACAATCAGAGAACCCACTCAATTTACCAAGAAAGAAAATGAAACCAACAAATCCAAATTTATCAAACCTTCTTTTTTCTAAATAAATTCTCAGCATCCAAATATTCACAAGACATCTTACAATGAAACTCATCATGATGATCAACGAATCACAAGAGTAACAACTGATTTATTTACACAAGTGAATCAAATGACATGGCTGCAAGATGCATGACAAACATCGTAATCTCATTGTCTATAATAATTACCAATGTGGGTATGGAGGTGAATCATATGTTGGAACTCATTAATGATGAACAATAAAACCTCAAGAGAAAACAACTAATGTCATTTACACCCGTGAATCAAATGATCTTGCTGCAACGTGCATGGAAAAAGCAGAAGATAACTAGTCCTTATTGTATAGTTTTAGCTTTAGTTCTTACTTTTAGCCCCTCTTTGGAAAGGCATATAAGGATCCCTCTTTGGAAAGGCATATAAGGAACTAACGAAGGGAGTGTTCTTTTGCCTATAAATATGTAATCCACATTTCTATAAATCAAGTTCATTAAGTTGAGTCAAATTCTCAACACGGTATCAAACCAAGGTTACTTTCTTTGGGATAGCTCTTCTACCAAATCATCTCGTCCTCCCCAACATTCAAAAACCTTCATTTCCATCAAAAGATTTGGGTCTTCTTCCACCTAGTCATTCTCGTGTTAGTTGTCGGTGGATATTTACATTAAACATAATCTAAATTGTTTTATTGAACACTTGAAGGCACGTCTTGTTGCCCAGAATTTTACTCAGCAGTATGAAATTGAATATAATAAGATTTTTTCTTCCGTTCTCAAACTAAACATGGCTTGTGTGTTGATTTCTCTTGCAGTACATTGTGGTTGACCTTTATATCAACTGGATATCAAGAATACATTTCTAAACGGTGATTTGATATATATATATATGTGTGTGTGTGTGTGCGCGCGCGCGCGCGCAGCAACCTCCTGGTTTCGAGACTGCAGGGGATTCTTTTGTTTGTCATTTATGCTAATCTATATATGGCCTACAGCGGTTTTATCGTGTTTGGATTGAATTCAATCAGGTGGTTCAGGGTTCACTCGGAGCAATGTTGACTTCTCTCTATTTACCCATCACCGGCAACAGGGGACAATGATTCTTTTGGTTTATTCAGACGATATTCTTAGGAGATTCTTTTGTTTGTCATTTACGCTAATCTATATATGGCCTAGAGCAGTTTTCTCGTGTTTGGATTGAATTCAATCAGGTGGTTCAGGGTTCACTCGGAGCACTGTTGACTTCTCTCTATTTACCCATCACCGGCAACAGGGACAGTGATTCTTTTGGTTTATTCAGATGATATTCTTATCACGGATAATGAAGATGGGATTTTCATGATTAAAGAATAGTTATTAGCTGATTTTTCATACCAAAGATTTGGGTCTTCTTCGATAATTTTTAGGATCAAGGTTGCTCAACGTGGTGATTCCCTTATTCTATCACACCAAATGTATTGTATGGATCTTTTGCATGATATTGGTTATTTAGGGTGTAAGCTAGCGGATACTCCTATGGATGCAAACTTGAAGCTCTCCTATCTTGGCTTTACATCCGACTCTTTGTTACCCAATCATGATTACTATCGGCATCTCGTGGCATATTTGATTCACTCATCCAGGTATTTTATTTGTTGTGAGTATGTTGAGACAATAGATGCATTCTCCTCGAACGTCTCATCTTTAGATTTTTTGACCATATTTTTCGCTACCTGAAGAAAGTAAGGATCTCGTCCCTCTCTCAGACAGCTTACGCAAATATTGATTATGCCAGTTCGGTGGATAATCGATGTCGATGTTTGACAAGTGGGTTCTGAACTTATTTTGGCAGTAACTTTGTTACTTGGCGGAGCAAAAAATAGACTATTGTTACCCGCTCTTATATTGAAGCCGAGTATCCTCGATGGCCCATGCAGTTTCCAAACCTACATGGTTGAAGAGTTTACTTAAATATCTTGTTATTTCTCTCCCTTCTCTTGCTATTATCTATTGTGATAACCTAACAACTATTCATATTGCTAAAATTATACTTTTCCATGAGTGCATCAAACACATTAAGGTAAATTATCACTTCATTCGGGAAAAGGTCAAGCTTCGTAAGGTTCCGCTCCAGTATGTTCCTGCTAACATATCGCTGACATCCTTACCAAAGTTTTGCATCGCCCGCTTTATTTTTATTTTCTTTCCAAGCTTGGAGCTCTCAATACCATATCTACGCTCCAGCTTGTGAAGGAGTATAGAAGATGGTCTCTATTGTATAGCTTTAGCATTGGTTCTTACTTTTAGTCCCACATTTGAAAGAAGTTAAGTTTAGAGATAGAGAGGAGAAGGGGAAGTAGGGGAAGAGAGAATATGAGAAAGGAGATTGCAAGGGCCTTAAACTCTAGGTTGCATCTCATGTCTATTTATATTGATATGCAATACACCCACAATTACTATTATACCCTCATATGATAAATAACAAAATAAAATAACTCTAACACCCTCCCTCAAGCAGGAGCATATAGATCAGACATGCCCAGCTTGCTACATAAATCAGAAAATGGACCGCGAGCAAGTGGTTTGGTGAGGATATCACCTAATTGATCCTCTGACCGAACATAAGGAGTGACAATCTGTTTCTTCAGCAACAAATCACGAACAAAATGACAATCCACCTCGATATGCTTCGTGCGCTAATGAAACACCGGATTACTTGCGATAAACATTGCCGACTGATTATGACAATACATCTCCATCGGAATAGGAATCATAATTCCCATTTCATGAAGAAGAGACTGCACCCACATCACCTCAGAAGCTGTATGAGCCATCGCACAGTACTCGGCCTCTGCACTAGAACAAGCCACAACATTCTGCTTCTTACTACGCCACGTGACAAGATTGCCGCCCACAAACGTACAATAGCCAGAAGTAGACCTATCACTGCGACTGCCTGCCTAATCAGCATCACAGAACCCAGTCACCGTAAGCAACTAGGAAGGTTTGTACAACAAACCCTTTCCAGGTGCACCCTTCAAGTATCGAAGAATGCGAGAGATAGCCTCCCAATGTGGTTGCCGAGGGGCATGCATAAACTGACTAACTACTCCAACTGCATATGTGATGTCTGGTCGAGTAACAGTAAGATATATAAGTTTGCCAACCAAACGTCTATAATATCCAACATCCTCAAATAACTCTCCCCTGTCAGCATCAAGCTTGTCATGATAATCCATAGGAGTCTCAACTGGCCGACACTCCAACATCCCAGTCTCGGAAAGCAAGTCTAGAACATACTTGCGTTGTGACAGATACACCCCCTTCTTAGATCGAGCAACCTCGATTCCAAGAAAATATCGAAGAAGACACAAATCCTTAGTATGAAACTGACGACTAAGGTAGGCCTTCAAGTCCGCAATTCCAGCATGATCACTCCCAGATATAATGATATCATCAACATAAACAATCAACACGATAATACCTGCTGAGGAAGAATGGCAAAACACTGAATGATCTGATGTGGTACGCCGAAAGCCATACTGAATGAGAACTGAACTGAACTTTTCAAACCAAGCACGAGGTGACTGTTTCAGTCCATATAATGCTTTCTTCAATCGACATACGAGTCTTTTATTTCCTGCTACAACATATCCCGGTGGTTGATCCATATAAACCTCCTCCTGTAAGTCACCATGCAAGAAAGCATTCTTTATGTCCAGCTGATATATAGGCCATCGGTGATTAACCGCCACAGAAACAAGAATCCGAACTGAATTCAACCGAGCCACTGGAGAGAGTCTCCATATAATCCATGCCATATGTCTGAGTATACCCTTTGGCAACCAACCGTGCCTTGAGGCGCTCAACAGAACCATCAGGATGATACTTAACAGTGTACACCCATCTACAACCCACTGTTTGTTTTCCAACAGGAAGTGATGTAAGCTCCCAAGTCTGATTTTGATGTAAAGCATACATCTCCTCATCCATTGCACTTTTCCAACCAGAAGATGACATAGCCTGCTTGTAAGTTTTGGGAATAAAAGTAGAAGACAATGAAACAGCAAATGCATGAAAAGATGATGAAGCACGGTGTAATGAAACATAGTTAGAAATGGGATGCTTATTCTTTGTGGTACAAAGGCGTTGTCTTTTTCTGAGAGCAATAGGAAGATCATATGGATCTGTGGTGATGGGAGCAGAAACCTCAGGCACGGAAGATGATTGGTTGAAGGCTGAATTTTGCAGAACCACTGGCCTGTCCTTGGATCTCTGATAAACCTGTAAATGGGGAATGGAGACAGAAATTGATTCAAGAATGACCGAAAGTGGTATGGAAGATATCAAATCTGTTGTAAAAGGAATACAACGGTCTCCTGGAGGAAAGAAAGGGGTAGACTCAAAGAATGTAACATCCGCACTGACATAATATTTGCGTGACTGTGGACTGTAACAACGATAACCTTTTTGAGTACGGGGATAACCAAGAAAGACACACTTCAGAGATCTAGGAGCCAACTTATCTCGATTAGGTTCCAAGTCATGAATAAAAGCGACACAGCCAAACACTCGAGGAGATAAGGAAAAGGGTGCGACATCTGTATGTAATATAGTAAATGGAACTTTGTTATTTAATACAGATGATGGTATGCGATTAATAAGATAACATGCAGTAAGAACAACATCTGCCCAATACTGTTTGGGGACATACATATTGAACATGAGAGTTCGAGCCACATCTAAAATGTGTCGATGTTTGCGTTCGGCTATACCATTTTGTTGAGAGGTGTGGACACAACTGGTTAGATGAATCATACCACGATCAACACAGAAACTGTTCACAGAAGATTGAGTATACTCCAAAGCATTATCAGAACGCAGAATTTTGATACGTTTATTAAACTGAACATAGACTTCATTATAAAAGACAGATAATACATTTGGAAACTCAGATCTTTCTTTCATTAAATAACACCAAGTCATTCTGGAATAATCATCAATAAAAATAACAAAATACTGAAATCCTTTCGGACTTTTGACTCTAGACGGACCCCAAATATCAGAATGAACAAGATCAAAAGACTCTAATTGACGACTCTCACTACGACGAGGAAAGGAACTACGGTGATGCTTGCCTAACTGACAAGCCTCACATTCAAGACTAGAAACATGACTCAAACTAGGAACAACTTGACGCAACTTAGCCAAAGACGGATGTCCCAAACGATAATGCCACTGCAACGGAGAAGTAGAAACAGAAGTGAAGGCCTTTCCAGGTAGATCCAAGTAGTACAGCGCATCTTTTTCATGCCCCGAACCAATCGTCTTCTTCGTCCTGAGGTCCTGAAAAATACACGAATTGGAAAAAAATGTCACAGAACATTGAAGAGATTTGGTTAACTGGCTCACAGATAACAAATTAAATGGAAAATTAGGCACATATAATGAATCAAATAATGATAGTGATTGAGTAGGGTGAATGACACCTTTCCCAAGCACAGGACGAGTAGACCCATCAGCCAAGATAATATTATGTTTCATGGAACTACGATTATGAAAGATAGATGTTATACCAGACATGTGAGAGCTTGCTCCTGAGTCGATGACCCAAGAGGTGGATGGTGATTGGGTTGCCACAAAAGCAGGATTACCTATATGTGCCATGGTTGCAGTAGGTTGGGAGGTGGTACTAGCAAGCGCGTTCAACTTCTGAAGGATCTGTTGAAATGGAGATGAGGTATCGGACGTTGAAGTCTGATTGAAACCCGAAGTATCATCTCTGGGAGCAGAAGTGGTGTCCTGGGACTGCATATTTTCATCATGTACTTGATGTGCATATTCTGGTTTGCCCCATTTGTCCCAACAATAGTCTTCTACATGACCGAGCATTCCACAATAGTTACACTTTCGTGGTTGACCACGGCCACCACCACCACCGCGGCCACCACCACCACCGCGACCACCACCATGACCATTGTCTCTACCACCACGGCCTCCTCCTCGACCAAAACTACGACCACCATCTCTACCGCCACGTCCAATACCACATCCACCACCACGACCAACAGCATTAGAAACTAGGGCAGAAGAGTCGGTACTCGGCACCACAGAACTTTGTCCCAGAAAGGAACGATTGAGACGGGAGAAAGTATCTGCCACCGTAGGTAACTGATCTCCAGCAAGGATTTGAGCTTTATAAGGTTCGAGCGCAGGATCCAAGCCGGCTAGGATGAGTGAAACATGAAACTCTTCCTTCTGTCTCCGAGCTTCCTTCAAATCAGTAGTAACAGGATGATATTGAAGCAGTTCCTCCCACAAAGCCTTCTTTGAAGCCAGATATTCATTCACAGGCTTCCTATTTTGCTTTGTATTGAACAATAACTCGTACAACTCATAGATACGGGCAACGTTTCGCTTCTGCGAATAAGATTCTTCCAGAGATGCCCAAATCTGTTTGCTTGATTCACACCACTGAACATTAGCAGCGATATGTGGTTCCATACTATGCCACAACCACGACATAACGTATGCATCTGCACTCATCCAATCTTCATACTCAGCGGACGTTTCAGGCAGGGGTTCTTCGGTCAAAAACTTCAACTTCTTCTTCGCCCTTAACACCACTTTGATAGACTTGGACCAAGCAAGATAGCTAGCACCATTGAGTTTCACCGCTGTAATCGACTTTCCCAATTCATCATTATGAATAACAGTAAAAGAAGAACCACCTCCGCTACCACCACCACTATTAACCTCGCTAGAAGATTCGGTCCCCACCATACTTGCAGATGCAACAGAAAGACGAGATCTTTGAAACCCTAGATCTCACAACGAACCTCAACCGATGACGAATAACCAACGGAGATCTGTAGAAACCCTAGATCTCATAATCGAACCACGAACAACGAACGACGAACGGCGAATCATGAAAAGTAAACGAACCCCTGTCGAACTCACGGCCGAGTTCGATCGGCCCTGTCGGGGATGGGATGTACAGTACTTACAAATATATGCTCTGATACCAAGTTAAGTTTAGAGATAGAGAGGAGAAGGGGAAGTAGGGGAAGAGAGAATATGAGAAAGGAGATTGCAAGGGCCTTAAACCCTAGGTTGCATCTCATGTCTATTTATATTGATATACAATACACCCACAATTACTATTATACCCTCATATGATAAATAACAAAATAAAATAACTCTAACAAAAGACATAAGGAGGGGAGTGTGCCCCTTGCCTATAGATATATAATCCTCATTTCTAAATGAATCAAGTCTATTATTAAGTTCTAGAAGCAGTTACCAATGTGGGTATCACTATCAACCCAAAACATCTTGCACAGCTTGAGAAATGGGTAGCTGAAGCCTCTTCATAATGGATGTATGCCATTCAGCCTTCATAATGGATATATGCCAAAAAGGTATTGAAATTCCTTACAAATCTACGCAGAGAATCAATGATTATTGATGGATAATCAAACTCCATTTTTATTGTCTACACACACACACGCACATAGTTTAGATATGGTATTTTCAGTTTTCTAGATTTCTCACATACACAGTTTCTAAAAAAAAACAATTTTTATCCTAATCATTATATCTAATAAACTCCATTCCTTTCTCGTTAGTTTTTCCATGCTCCACAGTCTCATGCACCATCTTCGTAGCTCCTGACTTCCTATCCTATCTCTACAAACCTGTGCCCATATGTCATCACATCCATATAACAATGTGGCATCTCGATTCTGGGGAGTACTTTAGCCCATCCTTGCTAACTTGGCATTGTATTGGGTGATATCAATGTAGCATCTCTTACGGTGACGACCTAACAAGCCACCCTTGCTCACTTATCATTGCACACAGGGTGGGAACAATGCAACAAACCATTATAAGGGACACCCATCGAGTTACATGTATCCTGTAAAGATTCATTTCATAGAGATCCAATACGGCTAATGTTTGTTGATAACACGTGCGCTCTGATACCACGTGTTGGTCGCGCAACGGAAGAAGTGCTTTGCCAACCCACCTGAGATGACCAACCAATCTACGAACACCAAGCACAGATGAGACAAGTATATGGCGGTGACTACGTCACCTGGACAAATTCCAACCTTTATAACTCAGATAAAATTATAATATTGCAAAAACTAATGTTGAAACAATTTGCCCTAATAGGTTCAACCCTCTCACCACACTCAAGAAGAAAGACAGAATATTACAATTGAAATCACTTACCAACCCGTAGCAATCGCCCTAACCGAAGTTGACGACTCCTCGATTAGATCTTCTTCTTCCTTCTGTCTTGGATGGCGAAGTCCTAAGAGTAAAGCACGGACTTTCTCTTAGATTTTCTGTGGACGAGCACCCTGAATCTCCAATTTGTGCTTCTCCTTTGTGCCTCCACCATCCTCCCTATTTATAGGATGAGAAACCTATTTTAGGTTTAGGAAACCCTAAAAATAGCCAACCATAAGATCCAGCCGTCCACTAGCATCCAACGGTCCAAAATATAACCTAAAAACTGTTGCCGTCGACACCAAACTCGGACCGACTTCGATTTTGAGGTTCTGGAACACCACACCAAGTTCGGCCTAAACTCGACCAGGGACCGAGTTCGAACCGAACTCTGCCCCCTTCAGCAGACGCCCCCGTGTCAATGACCCAGTCGTCATCATGACATATATATGGAGGGGCGTAATATGACGCCCCCGTGTCAATGACTCAGTCGTCATCATGACACATGCCACAAGGTACCTCTGCGTCGGTTGCTGCGATGATAAGATCTCTCATAGCCGTGAGATCTTCCTGATCATCCTTGCCTTTGGCCTTCTCAGCTTTGAGCTTCATGCAGTTCTTCTTAATATGACCTATTTCGCCACAGTAATAGCAGCCCTCCTTGCGGTCCACAATCGCAAGATCCCGAGAACTCCCTCATGTCCTCGCTTGTGACTTGGGTCTTCCCTTCCCGTAGGAAGTCACCAGAGCGGACTCCTACGACGATTCCACTTGCTTACGCCGGATCTCCTTGTTCAACAAGCTACTTTTGACTGCCTCCATCGTGACAACTCCATCAGAAGCTGAGTTGCTCATCGACACCACCAACGTCTTCCAGTTTTCCGGCAGAGAACTCAAAAGCAGAAGGGCCTGAAGCTCATCCTTAAACACCATCTTCATCGCAGACAGCTGATTGATGATGCCCTGAACCTCGTTCAGATGTGCCACTGGTGTACCCTCCGTATACTTTGAGTTGACGAGTTGGCGAATCAGAAATGCCTTGTTGCCAGCCGTCTTCCTTTCGAACAACGAAGGCAACTTCTCCCACAATGCTTTTGCAGAATTCTCCATGGAGACGTGGTGAAACACCGAGTCGTCCAGCCATTGGCGAATGAATCCAACAGCCTTTCGTGCAGCGCTGCACCGAAGACGGCAATGGTGATATCAGCAATTTCGGCTAGGCTTATGTTGCATTCGGGTTGTAAAGGGTACTTAGCCTCTGTTCGAGACACCCGGCAGGAAAGTGCAGATGCAGCTCAGGCTGAAGTCATAGCAGATTTCCTCGACGTGTTCCCGGACGAGCTGCCTGGAATGCCTCCTGATCGTGAGATCGAATTCTCCATTGACACATTTCCGGATTCGCGACCGATATCGAAGGCACCTTATTGAATGGCCCCAGCAGAGCTGAAGGAACTGAAAGTACAGTTGCAAGATCTGTTGGACCGAGGATACATTCGCCCAAGCGTTTCTCCCTGGGGAGCTCCGGTGCTGTTTGTGAAGAAAAAGGACGGATCCATGCGGCTGTGCATTGACTACTGAGAACTGAATAAGGCCACCGTGCGGAACCAGTACCCAATGCCAAGGATAGATGACTTGTTTGATCAACTGCAAGGTGCAACAGTTTTCTCTAAAGTTGATCTCAGGTCAGGCTATCACCAGTTGAAAATCAAATCTAATGATGTTCACAAATCTGCATTCAGAACCCGATACGGACACTATGAATATCTCGTAATGTCGTTCGGCTTGACGAACGTCGCTGCAGCTTTTATGGATCTGATGAACCGCGTGTTTCGGCCGTTTGTGGACAAGTTTGTGGTCGTGTTCATTGACGACATACTAATCTATTCCAAGAACGAGGCGGAGCACAAGGAACACCTGAAGATCGTACTGCAAACATTACGAGAGCATCAGTTGTTCGCAAAGCTCAGCAAGTGTAAGTTCTGGTTGAACAGCATGGCATTCCTTGAGCATGTCGTCTCGGCAGAAGGCGCCGCCGTAGACCCAAAGAAGATGTCGGTGGTGGACTGGAAGCAACCTACGTCAGTCAGTGAAGTTCGAAGCTTTTTGGGCCTAGTGGGATACTACCGTAGGTTCGTGCAAGATTTTTCTAAACTGGCCTCGCCTTTGACTCGCCTTACTCAGAAAGGGATTGTATACAAATGGGGTGATGACTGCGAAGCTAGCTTTCGGGAACTTAAGCGACGTCTCGTTTCAGCTCCAATTCTTGCACTTCCGGATGGGGTAGAATAATTTCAGATATACAACGATGCTTCGGGACTCGGCTTAGGGTGTGTGCTCGTGCAAAGGGATAAGGTAATATCGTACGCCTCCAGACAACTGAAGCCGCACAAGAAAAACTACCCGACACATGACTTGGAATTGGCGGCAATTATGTTTGCACTGAAGTTGTGGCGACATTATCTTTATGGTGTTGCTTGCAAGATCTATACAGACCACAAGAGCCTCAAGTATCTATTCACCCAACGGGAACTGAACCTCCGACAGCGGCGCTGGATAGAACTGATAAAGGACTATGACCTGACGATCGCATATACACCGAACAAGGGAAACATCGTTGCTGATGCTCTGAGTCGGAAGCACGTGGGCTCGTTATCCATAAACAATCGTCTACTTCAGGATCTTGAGGCGATGGGCATCGAGTTTCGAGTTCGGCATCAAGGAGTGCAGCTGGCACCACTCCATCTTGAACCGAGTTTACGTGATAGAATCAAGTCTGCTCAGGAGGGCGATCAGTTCCTAACGAAGGTACGTGGGCTGATCTCGGCAGGGAAGAAGTCTGACTTTGTGACATGCGAAGATGGGGCCTTACAGATGAAAGGAAGGCTATGTGTTCCTAACGACCCAGTACTCCGAAGAGAAATTATGACATAGGCACACTATGCGAAGTATTCCTTGCATCCAGGGAGCACCAAGATGTACATGGACTTACGCAGGACTTCTGGTGGCACGATATGAAACAGGATGTGACGACCTTTGTGTCACAGTGCATGGCCTGTCAACAGGTAAAAGCTGAACATCAGAGGCCCGGCGGGGAGCTGCAGAACCTCGCTATTCCTGAGTGGAAATGGAACATCACTATGGATTTCATTGTGGAATTTTTGAAGACGCCACGGAGGCATGATGCGATTTGGGTCATAGTTGATCGTTTGACCAAATCGGCCCACTTCCTCCCTATGAAAGTTACTTGGAGCGTCGATCGGTTAGCACAGATTTACATAGACGAGATTGTTCGATTACACGGAGTACCTGCCTCAATCGTCTCTGACCGTGACGGACGTTTCTTATCTCGTTTTTGGACTAGCCTACAGTCTGCTTTGGGAACCAAGCTAAAGTTCAGTACCGCATACTACCCCCAGACTGACGGACAGGCAGAAAGGACAAATCAGATACTTGAAGATATGTTGCGGCTGTGTGCAATCGATTTAAAGACTAGTTGGGACACGCACCTTCCGTTGGCGGAGTTCGCGTACAATAACAGTTACCAATCGAGCATCCAGATGGCACCGTACGAAGCACTCTATGGGCGCAAGTGCCGATCTCCAATCTATTGGGACAAAGTCGACGAACAGCAGGTACTCGGACTAGAGCTGGTGGAGCAGGCAGTTGAGAAAGTTCGTTTGATTCGGGAAAGACTACACTGCGCAGAGCCGACAGAAGGGCTATGCCGATGCTTATCGTAGACCTTTGGAGTTTTTGGTCGGGGATCATGTCTTCTTGAAAGTGACGCCGATGCGTGGGGTGATGCGTTTCGGCGTGAAGGGCAAACTGAGTCCCAGGTTTGTTGGCCCCTTTGAGATACCGGAACGAGTGGCAGTTGTGGCATACCGGATTGCACTACCTCCCGTCTTGGCTGAAGTGCATGACGTATTCCATGTTTCTCAACTTCGAAAATATGTGCATGACCCGAGTCATGTGGTTAGCTTCGAACAATTGGAACTGCGCACGGACTTATCATACTCAGAAGAGCCTGTGCAGATTCTGAATCGTAAGGAGAAAGTGCTTCGCAACCGTACGATGTCCTTAGTTCGCGTGCTGTGGCGGAACCATTCAGTGGAGGAATCAACTTGGGAAATGGAGTCGGAGATGAAAGAGAAGTATCCTTCATTGTTCATTCAGTCGGAGGTAGGGCCTTGTTCTTAAGTTTCGGGACAACTTTTTCTTAGTGGTATATTATGTAGTGCCTCAAATCCCGATCCGACCGGGATGTGCACTATGTAATTGGACTTGTGGCTAGTCCGTCTGAGTCGTAGTTTAGATCTTCGGCATCGTCTTGCCACGGACGAAATGCAATGATCCTTTCCAACTCATGGGAAGGCCTCTATTGAAACAAGTCCAATAGTTTTCGTGCTTTGTGCTTGGTTTTCCTGATTGCCGCTTTGGGATTTTGATTTGGTGTTGCTTTCGATTTGCTTGATTTTCGTTGTTGGCTTTCTCGTTTGGAGCTTTGATTCTTGGGGAGTTCGGCAGAAGGATAGTCAAAGGATTCTAACTCGGTGCTCATGCTGTTGCAGGTCCGCGTAACTGACGTTTGATCGTCGCTAGACGGGACTCCTTGTTTCAGCATTTTTTCCTTAACCAGTGAGTGGTTCGGACCCTTCTTTCCTACCTCTTCACGCCCACATCTCTAATATTTCAAACGTTCACTCGATGATGTCCGGTTGGACGCCTAGAAAATCCTTAGCCACAATGCATGCCAGCCACTAAGAAAGGAACATGGAATTGTAGACTAACTTAATTATATGCTTGCACACCTTATAAACTTGAGTTTCTTTGTAAAGGAATTTGGTTGTTGGTCACGGCCTGGTGCCTCGGATAGAGTTTGGACCTACGGGATACCAAAAACGAAACTCGGCTTGAGAAAATATGAAATGTTGCATGAGAATATATTGCTGCTTTACTTCTTCTGTTTTATTTCAATGCATTGTATGATATATGAATTGTTCATGCATTTGCATGGTCTGGGACAACTTGTGCACAAGGTTTGGCTTTCCTCGAAACGGTATTCCGGGGCACTGGAACCGTATCGACCCGGGGGGAATATTTGATTGTGCTAGTCGCGATGCATTGCGAGACCTTCAGCAGGACTTGCTACCCGGGCTGACAGGACGCGCCGCAATGCTTGGAATAAGTCCCTAAGGTATCGATCACACCAATGACCGCATAGAATAGAACACATGCTAATTTATTGTCTTGTGCAGATGGTAAGTATACTTATGTTTCGTTGCAGAGAAGGCGTGCATCGGTTAAGTAAGCAACCGATGTACTTGATGGATAAATGTTGTTTTCATTCCTATCAAAACATGCACAACTGATATGAATTGAATTCACTTACTTTTCTATAGAAAGATCATCTTAATGCATGCTCGCCCCTAATAAGCTAGTGTCGATTTAGTCGAGTGGGTTCGTCCCGCTCACCAGTACAAGTTGAGTACTGACCCACGTTGTGGGCAACTATTTCAGGCACTCAGGCGGTGCAACGCTAGTGGATAGACGAGGAGACGTTAGGAGCACCTCTATTTTGAAGTATAGTTGGAGTCAGTTCATTTTGGAGGCATGGACTTTCAATCTATACAAGGGCGTAATAAACGACGTGGACTATCTGATGGAGCCCGCCGTGCCTTTTGAGTTTCCCTTTGTAATGCAAATCAAGTTGCCGAGAGGCGCATCAAATGTAAACTCTATGTAAATTACTCTGAATTATCAATGAAAATCATGTTTCTTCCTATACTTGTGTTCAAATATCTGTGAATGTGTTTTATAAAATTGTGTTTCAAAGTGGGTTCTTATCACTGCACGTTCTTGCCTTGTGCGAGCGCAACCCCAGGCTCGCACGGCATCACGCCCCAGCGAGGATGATCGGTTTCGTAAAGGATCCAGCGAGGACGATTGACCCTTTCGGGATCGGGACGTGACACTCACCACCCCTCCCCTCGGCAACAAACCCCCCTACCCTCCCCCGGCGACCACCCTCCCTACCCGCCCCCGGCGACACCCTAGCCGCGTGCCCACCCGCGCCGCACGCCACCCCTAGGCCTCCGGCGATGGCGGCTACCATTGTTGTTGTCGCTGCTACTTGCTAGTGTGAGCCCCCCTCCAGGCGCCGACGCCGGAGAGGGAGAGGGGGGAGGGGGTCTCCGGAGAGGGGAGGGGGGGGAGGGGTTCGTCGGGGAGGGAGGGGAGAGAGAGAGAGGGGCAATTTGGTCTTTATTTTTTTTAGGGTATTAAGTTAGCACTTATCAAAGTTGAGGGTGTCAATTTGAACATTTTGGATAGTTGAGGGTATCAAGTTGTAATTAAGCCTAAAATATACAATATTAATAAGAGTCCCTTCACCTCCCATGTTTTTTCCAAAAAAAAATTCCATAAATGAGCCTACTACTCCTAAGATAAAGTTACCTAGCTGGAGCTCTAGTACTCCCAAGATGAAATTAATAATAATAGTAACTATATAATAAAGCATGGATACTATTGCCATAAAGCATACCTATCTTCTTCTAATTTATGTAGCAGTAGCAAATTACAAAAAAAAAGACAATCATAGAGCTCACCTAATTTTTTTCTTCTTCATATGTCGTGTCCGATTGTCACCATGGAGGATCCGATCCGAATTCCGTACCCGTACCTGTGTCATGTCGGGTCGACATGTATACTTTGTCTTAAAGCGTCGAGTCCGGGTAACTGAGGCCACAAGTAACAAACAATCTCCCATTTTCATGTAGCTAAAATCCCCAGCCTCCAACAAACTTAATCTCTCTTTCCACTCCCTTTAGAAGATAGACCTTTGGGTCACCTTACAAAACCTGCTGCAAAGTACTGTCGTACAGGCTACAGCAGTACTGTGCTGCAATTTTTTTTTAGCTTTTCTAATTGTGTTCTTTGTGTTTGCCTAAATTTCTTGTGTGATATTTGTCCGATATTATTATAAAATTTCCAAAGATGTTACTATGTCGCCTTTTCAATTTGTCAACATACGTGATAAGTGTTTCAAAATGTGGGGGCTACCAGAGGCCCGCTAGTGCTTAGGGTGATCCCACTTAAGTAGGCAGGATAACACCACCCCTCTTTATGTTATGTTTACCCTTTTACTACACTAAACTTGGATACACTTGTCTGGGGATTTATTTCTCAAAAATCTCAATTAATCCCAAATCCTTACCAAATACTCAAAAACTATTTTTTTAAGGTTTTTGTTAAGTATTAGTAGTAGTAGTATTGGGCTTCAGCCCTACATCAGATAGAACAATAGGGAGAGGGGTTAGCCTCTCCTATATATATGTAATCCTCTCCTCAATAATAATTATCTATTATTCCCACTCTACATGGTATCAGAGTCAAAACTCTTAATCTCTCCCAAATCTCTTCCCTATCTTTTAAAACCCTAATTTACATTTCTCCCACCTCTCACCGACCCCCCCCCCTCTAGCATCCGCCCCCCTCGTCCCCCCCCGATCAGCCCCCCGCTACAGCACCAGCCCCCCCTCTCGATCGTCGGTTTTCAATGGTACTACTCCCACAACAGAATGGTGTGGCTGAACGCAAGAATCGTCATCTCTTGAAAATAACGTGCTCTTATGTTTCAAGTACGTACTCCCAAATGATCGTCCATACAACCCGCCCAATCGGCATCACAATAGCCTTCAACTCTCAGATGTCCAGAACTTCTTAACCATAACCCCTTTTCTGGACTTCCTTTAATATACCTGAGAATACTACGAACTGCCTCTGTATGCAGCTCTCTAGGATCATGCATATATCTACTCACCACACTTACGGCATAAGTAATATCAGGTCTCGTATGACAGATATATGAGCCGACCAACTAATCTTTGATATTGCTCCTTACTCATCGGATCGCCACCCTCAACACACAACTTGTGATTCTGTTCGATAGGAGTAGAAGCAACCCTGCAACCCAGCATTTATGTCTCTGAAAGAAGGTCCAGAGCGTACTTTCGCTGAGAAAGTACTATACTCTTTCGTGACCTTGCAATTTTAATTTCGAGGAAGTACTTCAACTGTCCCAGATCCTTAACTTAAAATACCTCTCCAAGCATTTTCTTCAGCCGTAGGATCTACTCACTATCGTCTCCAGTAATTACAATATCATCAACATAGACTGCAAGAACAGTGATACGAGTTTTTGAGTGCCTGTAAAATACAGTATGATCTCCATTCCATTGCCTATACCTCATACCATATACTGCAAGCCTGAATCTATCAAACCATGCTCTTGGAGACTGTTTTAGCCCATACAAAGACTTCTTCAATTTGCATACCTTCCCCGTTGCTTGTGAATTAGCAAAGCCTGGTGGAATCTCCATATACACGTCCTCCTGGAGATCCCCGTGCAAAAAGGCATTATTGACATCTAGCTGATGTAGTTGCCAATTGAAGTTGGCAGCACATAACACCAACACTCGCACAGTACTCATCTTTGCGACTGGAGCAAAGATCTCGTCATAGTCGATACCATAAGTTTAGCTATAGCCTTTAGCAACCAATATGGCCTTGTACCTGTCAATCTTGCCCTCTGGAGTCTGCTTAACAGTATAAACCCATTTACATTTAACAGTACGCTTCCCAGCTGGCAGTGGTACCAGCTCCCATGTGTCATTCTTCTTCAAGGCCTGAAGTTTCTCTTGCATGGCATTCAACCACCTAGGATCTTACTTAGCTACCTGTCAGTTGATAGGTACAAGCAATAAATCTAATGATGCAATGAAGGACTTATATGCAGGTGGAGTGGATGCATATGAAATGTAATGTGCAATGTCAGTATCCCAACTGCCAAACTTAGCTGGAGGTATTCTAGCATTGACTCTAGAAGTTCTACTAAGCAAGACAGGAGGATTAGAAGTATCAGGGAAGAAATTGTTAACAGGTGACTCAGATGGAAGGGCCGAAGAAGGTCATGGAGAAGAGGGACTTGGGACATCAGCATTTGTGGGTACTAGGCTACTAGCATAGGGACATCAGGAGGAAGCTCAAACTGCTCCTGCTGTTGCTGCTGCTCCTGTTGTTGCTGTTCCTGCTCCCTATATACTCTCAGCTCCCCCTGACTGTCGGCTCCCCTTGAGACACCATCACTCCTCGGTGACTCAAAAGGACATGGAATCATACCAACCACGATGCCACTCTCCTTCTCCCCCTCTCTACTAGCATCAGTAGAGTCATCCTCGAACAAGGAACTTAACTCTGTCTTCTCCCCATAAAATGGTTCAAACTTCCGGAATGTCACGTCCATACTGACAAACCTTCTTTCAGTGGGACACAAACATTTGTATCATTTCTGACTTGGTGAGTAGCCCACAAAGATACATTTAACTGCTTGTGGATCTAGCTTGCTCACCACCATTCTGTAATTTCGCACAAAACATGTACAGCCAAACACTCTAGGAGGAAAAATAAAAACATTAGAGCCCAAAAGTATCTCACATGGTACCTTCATCCCTAATACACTTGACGGCATCCTGTTAATTAGATAAACTGTTGTCATAACAGCCTCACTTCACAAAAATTTTGGCACATTCATTGTCAGCATCAAAGAACGTGCCACTTCTAGTAGATGTCTGTTCTTGCGTTCAGTCACCCCATTCTGAGCAAGGGTGTTTGGGCAAGTGGTTTGATGAAGAATTTTCTGAGTAGAGATAAAATTAGCAAACTCCTTGTTGGTGTACTCGGTCTCATTATCTGTTTGAAGAATCTTCACATGTACTCCAAACTAGGTCTTCACATATGCCGAGAAGTCTTGAAAATATTTGTACACCTCAGATTTCTGCTTCATCATGTAGATCCAGGTCATACGTGAGTAAAAATCAATGAAGGTAACAAACCATCTGAATCCACTGATAGAAGTAGTAGGACACGGTCCCCAAACATCAGAATGAACAAGTGCAAATGGCTCAAAATTTCGAAGACCAACCATTTTATAAGAAGAACGTGTATGCTTTTCAAGTTCACAAGCATTACAAAATAACATTTTTTGTCTACTTTATTCATTATCTCATGTTCTAGTTTATTCAAACTATCAAAAGATAAATGCCCCAATCTGTAGTGTTGGAGCATTGCTTCCGTCTCTGGACCTCCACTAGTAGTAGCAGCAAGCATTGCAACCTCCCGGTCCAGGTACCAAAGACCATCACGTCTGTTGCCAGTCCCAAGCCTCTTCCCCGTGGCCTTTTCCTGGAAATAACACATTCCGATAAAAAAAAATAGTACAATTCAATTGATCAATGAGAGAGCTAATAGAAAGTAAGTTGACCGGAAACGAAGGAACATGCAATACAAATAACAGGATAACAGATAAAGTACAATGGACGGAACCAATACCTCTGATGGGTTGGGATGTCCCATCAGCAGTCTGAACTGTCTCGGGATGCATATGCTTGCTCGGATAATATAATGCAAACTCACTAGATGCACCTGTGATATGCCTAGATGCACCTGAGTCTATTATCCTTGACATTTCTTCCCGCAATTGTAGCACTCCATGTCATCGCTACTGGGAGCACTAGGAACCACCAATGCAGAACGGACAGCTGGTAAGGTCTCGCCTTTCATCACCTTCTATCGGATCTCCTCTTGCTCCATCGATGCAACAGCCTCATCCAGGGAAGGAAAAGATGGCAGATGACACATTGCTGCCCTCCTAGCCTCAAACTGCGTGTTCAGACCCTTTTGAAAATGAGTCACATGCCTACACTCAAGGTACTTTTTTCCAAGAAGAACATCTGCCGAAGTTTGCAATGATAGCGGATCAGTAGTCCAAGTCCGCCCATAAGCTCCGCTGCATACTGGAGTACTGTCTTCTCCCCTTGTGTGGTAGCATCAATCTTCTCCTCAACTTCCATCATCATCATGACACTCCCAGTTCCAGAGTACATCCCAGCCAATGTCGTCCAGACAACAGCTCTACTGCATATCGACTCCACCATCCCAGCTATGGACGGAGACACAGAAGTCAGCAGCCAAGAAACCACCAGAGAATTAAGGTGACTACATGTGCTCCACTCAGTACTCGTCATATCATTTGGCTCAGTGCACTCTCCCTTCACATATTCTTCAAGTCCCTTGGTCTGAAGGTTCAGCAACGCCCTCCTAGACCAACTTAGGTAGTTTCTTGTCCCCTCAAGTTTGATGTTATTAGGCAGCAACTCTCTCTTCTTTATCACCTGCGACGGTTCTGGTGCGGGCACGACTGCCCTACTGGATGAGGTCTCCTCTAATTTGGCCTGAAACACCCTGGCCACCCCCTCCAGTATCTCTTTCAACTCTTGACTAGTCACAGGTGTTCTCATCTCCATAGTTGTACACAGGGACGAGGTCAAACACAGCTCAAACACGTGTCGTACGCCTACATGCGATCACGACTTTCTCCATCTATCTGTACACCCCCAAACTCATGCGGCATGAGAAATGCACGATGGATAGAACTTGCCGGAACAAGGACTAGAAATAGAGAATTGTGCAAAACTTCCCAGAAAGTATGTTCTCTAATCTCAGAACCCATGTTGAGATCGAAATCAGAGGATCACACAAGAGTTCCTCTCTGATTATCCACGATCCAACGACGGATTTGACGACACCCGCAGACAAACCCGCAGGGAACGTCGACGACACCCGAGGATTGGGGGGGAGGTGGGCTTCCACGCACAGAGGACGGCGGGGGGGTGGGGGAATCGGGTAAGAGACGGGGAAAGGAAATTCTCCTTGTTTTCTTGGAAAAAAAAATTTTGGAAAAAGGATCCAGAGAGCTTTGGCTCTGATACCAAGTAGAGAGAAAATAATTGATTGATTTACTTCCAAGAGAGGGGGTACATATATATAGGAGGAGGCTAGCCTCCTCCTTATTTTCTATCCAATGTGGGACTAAATAAGTCTCCCATAACTCAACAAAATTTAATCTTCGCAATAAAATAAAGGTAGTAGAACTACTAAACAATGTCTATAACTGAAGAAAAATGGTGTCTTCTCTTTCTCCAACTAGTTCACAGTATATTTGAATGATTCTATTTTCTAGAAGACAGATCTGACATTCTTGTGGGGCATATATATGAAACAAACTCATTAGAAAGATCATGAAGTAGCTGTTCATAGACAGACATAAAACCTGTCCGTGAACTATGTACAACCTACAAGAGCAACTACCAGTTAGCACTTAGAAAATTGAAATAAACCTACCTAGTTCTGTCAACAGCAGATGCACCAGCCTGGCCAGCAAGTTGACGTTTCCAAGCATAAGCAACAACAGCACCATCTGGACAAACAAGGGGCATGTGCAAACCCCAAGAATTACCTCGGGATTTAAGAGATCCACTTAATACACCAGAATCTTCAAGTTGCCTTCCTATCAAATATACATAGCATAAATTATTCTATCAATGCAGTAGTGCACAAAACTCAGATGCCAAAATACAATCAAAAATAAAAGATTGAAGTTGTCAAAGTTTATCAGATTAAACATTTTCAACAAAGACATGGAGTTAGTGGATGAGTTATACGGCAGTTATGAATTATTTTGTCGTTCTGAAAATAGTTTTAGTACAATAATGAAGTTGAATATAATTACTACTTTGACAGGAAGCCACTACAATCCTAACAAGGTTCACAATATCGGTACCGTAATCGGTTTCGGACCCCTCCTTACAAGTATCGGTGGTTTCAGTGTTAGGCGTAATCTTATGTATTATTTGTTGTTCTTTGTTATTTTCGAACGGAATAAAATTTAGCATTGTTGAACTATTCACCCGCAATACATATTCTTGTTTATTTTACTTGCTTTTAGACAAAGTTCCACCACACAATATAGTTCTGAATGAAATAATAACAAGAGATCTTAAAGTTGTGGATTGATAGTATACAACTTTCACGAAAGGTAATGACTATAGAGTGTCCATAAGGAGTTTTACCGACACAATTTAGCATGTTGACCTTCCGCACAATCAAATCTTTGTGTCCACATTGTTTTTTGCCACTTCTCTTTTTTCTTTTAATTTTTTTCTTAGCTGAACTGACAGGGAAAGAGAGTCCTACTTTAAGAATTGGTGAGGTCAGTATCAGGTCGGACATGACAAAACAGATACGTATCGATATCGGACGATACTATGAAAACCATGATTCATTGAAGTTAAAATTCCAAACATAAAAGTACCATAAGAAATGCTAACCAGTTTCAGTTTCTCTCTCTGTGGAGGCAATCAAATAAAACATCTAGTGAATTTCCCAACCCTCTTACCCAACTCCCCACACACTCCATATAAGCAACATGCTGTCCACTGTCATTTTGTACAGGAAAACCCTGATGAAAGTCACTGGAGGCAACGAACCCTAACATAAATTAGTTTCTGGTTGACAATGAAGATACTGACATGAAGGTGTACAAATCCAAACTAAGAACTGATATTAAGACAAACCTGCCTCGACATGTTTGTGTATGCAATTAAACATTAATATATGCATCAGAAGATTGAGAACACTAGGAGTAAGGCCAAACTTTATAACTTGTTAAAGAAACACTCAACTGATTGATATCTGACACTCGGCAGATAGACAAAGTTGATATTAAAAATACATAGATATGATAGCATCAAAAAGTACCAAAATATTAGATATGGGAAGGTGCGAGAGAGAGCAAGCTACAGTCTGGCCTTTTCCTCCCCTCTCAATCGATTGATTAATTTTATAAACTTGATGGTTGGCATTTGTATTTGTGTACCACTCAGAGATGTGGATCTTCAGGGCATCAAAGGCCCTTAACCTGAAACTTGTTCTTTTGAGTGGTGGGCATCTATATGGATACCATGATGAGGCTGCAATTTGGGCATGCTTCATTTGAACTATCAAACCAATGCCAAGCTTGATTTAGTCTCAAAGTTGCAAAGAACCCGAGTTCAGGTGCACCTATTAGGCTGGGTTTGGTACAACTTTTTAGGGCTGCTTCTGTCAAGGCCGGCCCTCACCCAAGGCAGACCGGACAGTCTAGGCCCAAAATTTTAAGTGGCACCAAAAAAAATTAGGTTTCTATTTTATATATATAATCTTTGGTAGTATTTTAAAATTTTAAATATTAATGCTCACACAATTTGGTAGAATAACTCACTTAGCAAAGTTGATTTTCACTTGCATCTCTTATGTAAAGGGGCATGAGTTCAAGGCCTAGTGGTGTTCTTTTTAAGAAATTTTTTAGTTTTTATTGTATTAACAAGGGGAACCATTTTAACTTTTGTCCTAGGGACCCAAAAACTCAGGACCAGCCTTGGCTTCTGCTTGTTTTTATGAAAATAGCAACAAAAGATGTTTGATAACAATAGTTTCTACTTTTCTTTCTATAAGCTAGTTCATTTTGGACAACTTCAGAAAGCAAGAAAGAGGTTTATTTAAATAGCTGCTTTTGATTTTGCTTTCCGAAAAGCAGTAGGAATACCAAACCAAGCCTTAGTGTAGCTTTGACAATAGATGCATAATAAATATTCGGATTCAACTTCTAAACTGCTAGTTCTTGTGGTAATATTCTACTTTACTAAGCATGCTATAGACATACCTCTTAGCTTTTATATGATAGTTTTTATTTAGGGTTATTTACACTAACTACCCCTAAATTTTGAACTTACTACACGTGGTACCCCCCCTCCCCCCTATTTTAAACAAAATACACTGACCACCCCCTATGTTTCATGTTTATTAGAAGGAGTACCCCTACTTTAATATAAAAATGAAAAGTTATAACACTAACTACCCCTATTTTTAATTTTTTTTCTAAAGGGAGGGGTGGTCAGTGTAATTAGTTTAAAAGTAAGGGCACCCCGTGTAATAAGTCCAAAACTTAGGGATAATTAGTGTAAATAACCCTCTTATTATTACTTCCTGAAATATTTAGTATAGAACTCAGTATTGTGCCAATTCTATAGGTGAATAAAATCATTTCATTTGGTTAAGAGGTATGAATAAGTATGGTTAGATGGTATTATGTATTAAACAAAATTAATAGTTGAAAAAAAAAAATTACAAACTAAAACATAAATAGCTTTGATTATTTACATCATTTGTCAATAAAGTTTTCCTAAAGCAGCACAAATAAACAATGTATAATACATGAAGTATAAGTTCTCCCCTATCTCCACTACCTCTTTCTTTACAGCTTTCTAGTTCATGCAAACTTTCATTACAATAGAATATAATTATATAAGATAATTTCATCTTAAATTTCATCTTAAGTTTTTTACTAAAGGAGCCATATGTATGAACACAATCCGCTATAGCAAATTATATCATCTTACCTCCTCATTTAGAACCTTTTTCTAGGCTAGGAAACCTCGTGGTTGCTCCTTGGTTGGATGAATTTAACCTATATAACCAAAGATGAAGGTATACCTAATCGCCAATTGATCTTCTAGGTTTGGAAAGAAAAGAAAAAACTCTCTTTCTTATACTTGTTAACTAGGAAGTTTAAACCAAACTAGGGTCATTGTATCCATGAATCGGCTTTCACATCCCCAAATGAAAGCTTCTACGTCTTGGTTCCTTAGAATTAGAGTATTGGCCCCAAACAAAAGAAGTTCATAAATATGTAACTCGATAGAAGGGGAAAAAAGGTACCACATCGTAAATGAGAAGGGTTATTAATATTACCATTTATCTCCCCCCTCGTGGGAATTTTTATGGTCCCATTACTAAGCATAAAAGTCTATCAATCCGTTTCTGGGTTTAGTTAGTGCTCAGAGTCCGGCACAGGCCTACCACGCTTCACGCCTGCGGCGTTTTTGACTGGTCCTAACGTCTTTCATCTCTCGGGGGCTTGTTGACCCGGTTTATTAGGTTTCGTGATCCAGAACCATTAAAAGGCACATATGTTAATGTTAATATCCACTCCATTCTCAGATATCCCGATAGGCATCCTTTCCTAAAAGCATCCACAGTGTGTGAGGTTTCAAGTGCTACATTTTTATTTTAGTCAAATTTGGTAGCACTTGAATGTTGAAGTGGGCACTTATCCATACTTGAAAATTGCTAGAAAGCCAAGAGACACTTTAGATTTGGAGCGTGTCCTAGCTCCTCTAGATTAATTCCTGGGCCCACCAAAATTAACCGTTCTTACCGAACAGGAAAAAAAATAAAGAGAAAAAAGGGAGGAAAAATCTTGTCAAACAGGGAAGGAAAAAAAAGAGAAAAAAGAGGAGGTTAATTTGGAGTATTTGTTTGGAGTATAACATTATGTGCCAATATCAAGGAGACACTCCAAGAGTAGTAATTTACACAATTTCCAATAATAATTTGGAGTATGTGTTTGGAGTGTCCCCACAGTTGATGCTCTAAGTTCCCTTAATCCCGGGGTGGTTCACGCGAGCGCAAACGAGCACCGGCCGCAACAGCAAGGAACTACGACGAATAGATTCGGATACAGAAATGGGAGCATTCGCGTCCATATTAGTGCCGCTTAAACACTCCAATTGCCTGGTTCTAGGCAGGGCCTGCCCTGGCCCAAGGCGGGCAAGGCGACCGCCCAGGGCCCCATGGTCCAGGAGGGCCCAAAAATTTTTTTGTTTAAATATATAAATAATTTTGTATCGAAAATAGAACTAATATTTACCAAGGACCATTTTTATCACAAAGCAATTGTAGTGTAGTGGTTATTACATAATACTTGCATACAAGAAGTTCCTAGTTCAAATTTTGGTGGAGGCATATTTTTTATTTTACTTTTGTTTTATTTTTTTTACATTATGTATGGGACCTCATTTTGAAAGTCCGCCCAGGGCCCCTATGAGGTCAGGGCCGGCCCTGGTTCTAGGTTACTAACGATCCTAATTCTTTGGCAACCTTAACCCGGGTTAAAGGCGCCCTTTTTCGGAAGGGGGCTATTTGGATAGCAAGAAGTCCTTGAGAAAGTGAGGGAGTTCTTGAGGAAAGTGGAGGCACCTCTTCTCAAGCTTGGGTGCCCGTGTCCGTGTCCGGAAATAGTTTTACCTAGGGTTCGTAGATCTTGGAAGTGGTGGCGCATGGAGGCCTCCTCCTTGAGGATGAGCTGGATGGTTCTGTTGGAGTGGTGGGGGGAGTCGGAGGCGAGGAAGAGGGCTTCCAGGAGGCGGTCGGCTCCTATCCTTATGTCGGCGATGAGGCGGCCCGCGCGGGAGAGGCGCTCCATCGCCACGGCCACCTGCTTCGGAGGCGCATCCCCCGTGCCGGCTCCTCCGCCGCCGCCGTCTCTCGATTCCTGATGCGGTGCTGGCGGTGGCGGCGGCGCCGATGAGGCGGGGGGTGGCTGCATCTTTTATCCTTGGTTGGATGAATTTAACCTATAATGACCAAAGATGAAGGTATATACCTGACCGAAAATTCGAGGTCGGGGTCGGGGAGGTTTGTTTTTTGGGTTACTAAGTTTTGGATTTATAAGACGTACCTACGTACTTTTAATCTAATTACACTTACTATTATTGTATTTTATATTTATTATACAAAATATTTTTACTTTACAATAAAATAAAAAATTATAGCATTAACTACCTCTATTTTTAATTTATTTTTTTCTAAAAGAAGGAATTGGTCAATATAATACGTTTAAAAGTAGGGATACCTCGTGTTACAAATTCAAAACTTAGGAGTAGTTAGTGTATATAACCCTTGTTTTTTTTGTTTGTAACTATATAGTGCTAATACTTTAGGGGTCCAAAAATACTAGAGGAACTCATGAGTTCTTAATTTTAAAATCCGGCATTAACAATAGTTGGATTACATACATCTCATTCTTTGATATTTTTGAAAGAGCTGGAAAAAAAAATCAAGGGTTTAAATAAAAAAATTGTACACGTGTCATAAAGTGATTGTAAGTTCTTATTGTGAGTTCATATTTGAGTTTCTGTAGTCGAACTATTTTAGGGTCTTTTGGCAATTATTGGGATAGTGGTTAGCGTCTTTGATAATTTATTGGAATAGTGGTTATAAGTTGTTTTTAAAATATCGGTTATGAGATTATAAGCGGCTATGAAGGATCCGATTTTGGACAATTTTAAGTAGCGACTTTTAAACTAAACTAACCATTGTCGGATAATTCATTAAAGAACGATTTTGTAATTTTTTTAAAACAATAAAATTAGTTATATGCACATATATAAACAAAAGTCCTTCCGAAGAAAGATTATATCATTGTCCTCCCAAACAATAGCTTACACACTCATATAACTTACAAGCATAAAATAGCTTAGCAAGTAGTAAATCATAAATGTTGAGAGGAAAACATTCATTACCACATCAAATGGACCACATTATGGCAATTATTCACTACCACATCAAATGGACCGTAAAATTAAAAAAAAAATGTCACATTTTTTAGGAAGTAGCGGTCAGATGGGACATCAAAAGAAACAAAGATGAGAGAGAAAAAAAATGGTAGAATATTAGTTTGTAGTTATATTTTTTTTAATAATGGATATGAATGAGATTGAGAAAAGGAGCAAGGAGTAAGAAGTGAGCAATCGGAGCACGATCCTTATGTCGGCGATGAGGTGTCCCGCACGAGAGAGGCTCCATCGCACGGCCACCTGCTTCGGCGACGCATCTCCCTCGTCGGCTCCGCCTCCAACTCTCGATTCCTGATGCGGTGTTGGCGGTGGCGGCGCCGATGAGACGGGAGATAGTTGCATCTTTTATCCTTGGTGGGATGAATTTAACATATAATGGCCAAAGATGAAGGTATATACCTAACCGCCAATTCGGAGGGAGGGGGAGGGGGATGTATATTTTTTTTTTGTCTGTAGTTATATAGTGCTAATACTTTAGGGTTCCAAAAATACTAGAGGAACTCATGAGTTCTTAATTTTTAAAATCCGACATTAACAATAGTTGAATTACATACATCTCATTCTTTGATATTTTTGAAAGACCTGAACAAAAAAAATCAAGGGCTTAAATAAAAAAAATTGTACACTTATCATAACGTAATTGTAAGTTCTTATTGTGAGTTCCTATTTGAGTTTCTATAGTTGAACTGTTTTATGGTCTTTTGACAATTTTTGGGATAGTGGTTGTAAGCTGTTTTTAAAATACTGGTTATGAGAGATAATAAGCGGTTATGAAGGATCCGATTTTGGACAATTTTAAGTAGCGACTTTTAAACTAAACTAACCAATGTTGGATAATTCATTAAAGAACGATTTTGTAAATGTATTAAAACAATAAAATTAGTTATATGAACATATATAAACAAAAGTCCTTCCGAAGAAAGATTATATCATTGTGCTTCCAAACAATAGTTTATACACTGATATAACTTACAAGCATAAAATAGTTTGGCAAGTAGTAAATCATAAATGTTGAGAGAAAACATTCATTACTACATCAAATGGACAAAAAAAATTATGGCAATCATTCACCACAACATCAAATGTACCATAAAATTAAAAAAACTCACATTTTGGAGGAAGTAACTGTCATATGGGACATCAAAAGAAACAAAGATAAGAAAAAAAAATATGGTAGGGTATTAGTAGTTGTAGTTATATATATATATGCCAAAGTATATATATATATATATATATATATATATATATATATATATATATATATATATATATATATGTGTAATGGTATATATGTATATATAACTTGGTGTGGGATTGTTATTTAGTATCGAGTTCCTCAGTTTTGTGTTCCCTATGTGACAGTCATGTGTGTGGGATTCCTGTGTATGTACACTGTGTTGTGCACAGTTGGCTGATACATGTGCACTGAACATTCAGTTCATGAATGAGCAGTGAGGCCTCTGTGTTTCAGTGTATCAGCAGTTGGTTTATGTGAGTATCGAATTTTCCTCAGGCACTGTGACTGTGACACTGTGTCAGTGTAGTTGGGAGTGAAGTTCCTGAGTTCTGTGAGTGGGAGGAGTGGCAGTGATACTTCAATGTATCACTCGTGTACATGTATCAGTGTACCAGTGGTGAGTAGTATCAGTGTAGTATCAGTGTATCAGTATTAATGTGAGGTGTGTGTGTGTCAGTAGAGTGTCTGTGAGAGGTGAAGGTGACTGTGCAGTATCGGGTTTCTCGTGTCACTGTGCAGTCGGGTAGATATCAATTTCCACTGTGTTTGAGAGGTGATGATGATTTGCCCGTGGCATTATAAGATTTTGCATTTATGAAACATCATGATTCAAGGGTTTGATACTATCTATTATTCCTTCTTATTCCTGCCGCAATGCATTTTTCCTGTACTTTTGGATGGCTAGATGAATCCTTTTCTTCCGTTCATCTCAATTAAGGTCATCTCTTGTATAACTACCATTTCTTTCGTATTGCCTCGATCAATGTTCTCTCTGCTCTACCCAAGTTGTTACAATTTCATGTCTATGATCTTGTCAATCACTCATCAGATTTGGTAAACTCTTAAGTCAGGTGGCCTTGTTGTTCTTCTGCAGTTGTTTTATAGTGCAAGGCAACGATTGCAGTCATATACTAGCCTACAAAGAAATAAGTGGTAGACAGATGATTTTACTCCTGAGGTTGGCTTCACACACAGAAGTTCATTGTTTTGGGCAGGTTGGGTTCATTTATTTTGATTGAGTTTGTTGTGTGCATTCAGAGGAGATTCGAGTGAGAGAGAGTGTGGGTGGGTGATTTCTTAGTGTGCATAGGTTAGTGGTGTCTCAGTATATCAGTGGCAGCATTGAGGAGTCGGGATTCCAATGTGCCTGTGCACTTGTGTGTATGTATAATGTTGATAGTGTGTTAGTGTTTGTATCAGTGAAATAAGAGGAGTATAGGTCTGTATTGGACCTGATACTCATGAGCAGTAGTGGATACCTGGTTATGTGCATAGACAAGCAGTATCAGTAGGATAGGGAGAGGGACATTCACTGATGGTACAATGGTATGTGCAGGCAGTTAGGTTAGTGCAGGGATGCAAAGAAGGAATTCAAATAAAGAGCAGCAGTAACATTTGTAGCATTAGAGAAACAAGGGGGGAAACACGTACGGATTTCACTATGGGTTGCAGTCCCTGTAAACTGCCATGTTGAGGGTGCACTCAGTTGTACCCGTGTATCCATAAGGGGGAAAAACTTGAGTGCAACAGTGAAGTAGGAGAGATCTATACTACTACATGATAGGAGTAGTATAGGTATGGAGTTAGGAGTATCATGTATAAGAGGGTATCAGTGTTGAGAGTAAAATACGAGTATAAGATAAGTGTAGCAGCTACACCAATGTGCCAGTGTGCAAAGTTAGAAGAGTTGAGTTTCAGTTGTATTAGAGTGGTTAGAGTCTGTTGTTGTATCTGAACTGTAGACCTGAGGGCAACATGTAGTAACTGTGCAAGTATGGATCTTGTGAATCATTTGGTTAGAGTAGTTAAGCTAAGATACTATATGAGGATAATTAGTAATAATTATGATACGATGAGATACCAAGGGTGTAGGTTATTAAGCATGAGAAACTGGGAGTTGTGTTTAGGTGTTAGTGTTGAGACATTGATTGAGATAATAGGATAGTGTGGGTATCCCATGATACCAAAATATTAGTAAAGATACCAGAGAATATTAGTATTAACTAGTATTGACTTAGAAACCTAGAGTTGGCTTAGTAACACCTAACATTAGATAGTGTGGCTTAGTGTCATAGTGTGTAGACTTAGTATCTTAGTGTTAGACTCTAGCAACCTAGAAATAGTTGGTTTGACTTAGAAATGGCCTTGTGACGTAGAATTGCATCAATTAAATTTATTTTCATTTATGAACTTTGTATTGATGCAACGTACCATATATTTAGGTCATTGTGATCCCATCTTGGATATTAATCCTCAGATCTTGCTCAGGAACACATGCGAGTACATTCTCTGACAGTTTTTATTATGTTGATTATTTCTATGATTCTAGTTGTAGAGTATACTTGATTCTGACACTGTGGATACATGGGTTAGCATTATAGATACCTGTCATTATGAGTCATGATTGGAATCCATCGTGCTAGATGGGGACAGGAAAATATTAGCAGATTATGTGATCATACCCCACTTTACATGCATCATAGCTCACCCCATATATCACGGTGGGTGTAGCCTGACCATTTACATGCCTCATAGCCTGTTATATATTATTAGCCTGACTATTGCTCGCATTATAGCTAACCAGATGGTTAGCCTGACCTCACATGTATCATAGCCAATCATATATAACAAGCCTGATATCGTCCCAAGCCGATCACATAGTAAACTGATATTTCAAACACTTAGCTAGAATTTCCATTTCTTTATTCCAGTTCACTCATTTCTAGCATTCACATATATCTGTTCATTGCTAGTTTGTACTATTGTTGATTACTTATTTCTCCAGTATTCCTTATTTTTAGTATTTTCCTCATCATGTATTTTCTTACACTGTCTTATAGTTTTTGTCAATATAAATAAAACTGTTGTTTAGTCCTTGTGCTTCGCTCCAATCCTGACTGAATAATATTTTTCAGAGGACCTTGAGGACTTCTGTCCTACTCACTATGGCCCAGGAGTAGAGGGAGACTACATACCGGAGATTCTAGAGGAGTCACTCTCCTTAGAGGAGACGCCACCCGCAGTCGTTTAGACAATTCTTTTTATGTATTAACTGTTCTAAACTTGAGACTTGGATTGTATTATTGTTGAGACTATTTATGTTGGGATAGCTAGTGTAAACCCCCTCGACCGATTTAGGGTTTAATTTGAATTAAACCGAGAGACTAGGGTTAAATTGGATTCAATTAGGATTAATGTACATCAATCATATGTCTTAATACACCTTACCGTTGCTTCGAGGTTGGAACGCCACACCAGCAATTACCTTCAATCCAATGTCACAAACATCTCCTAGACATACCAGACTATCCATCTGACCATTGTGTAACTTTAAATACTCGTTATTGCGTCTCATCTTAACTACGCAATATTCGTTAAATGAACGCCTTGCGAAATAATTATTAGTTTAACTAAATTAAGGCCAAGTCTACCCTAGCACAGAACCTAACCAAGCCCACATGCACCCTTTCACGTGGACCAGCCCCACCCCAATGAGACCAGACAGGCCCAAGCCCCGAGGTCAGCCCACAAATTCCCCTACATATATAAATACACATTTTCTGCTATTAAAACCCTAAAAACCATTCTCTTCTTCACCATAGGCAAACCCTAGCCAACTCCCCTCCTTCCCTTTGCCGAGAATCACCCATACCCGACTTCCCAACACCCACCACCGTGAGCCGCCACCATCTCCACCTCAGCCACTCGCCTGATCACCTCAGTCCGCCACCCCCTCGATGTCGGACCACCACCCAGCCGCCTACACAACCGCCTGTCCCCTCCCATTAACTACCTACCTCAAGCCACCACCACCATCCTAACCCAACCAAACCGACCGGACACCACCAAACATGTCACGCCCCAGTCCCAAAATATCAGGAACTAGGCCACGTGTCACTGGCCAGCTGACACGTCACTATGGGCTTAATCCACTTTGATGGACCCAAAGGGACGTGCTACGATGTCCTAAAATACTACAAGTATAGAACAGGTAAAACTATCTCATCAACAACAACATGTCAGAAAAGCAAGTGCTGAAATATATATAAAACTGAGTCTGATATAATACACAACTGGTGTGAATACAAGCCTACTACAAAAACTGATAATAGCGCAGAAAAATCAGATAGACTAAGCAGTGCCTATCTGAGCAAAACATCTCCATCTCCAGGTGGCAGGCCTCTATGGTCAAGCATACTCTGAGGGTGTCTCCTCGAGCTCCTCCTCGGTAGCACATCTGGCCTCCTGATCGGGGCCGTACACAGTGGGGTAGAAAGCCTCGTCTAGATCTGGCAGGGAACCAGGTCCTCAGTGGGATATAACAAGATACAGAAAATGACATGCCATGTATGTAAATACTGAATAAAGGAAATAAATACAGGGTGCTAACCATTCTATGTGAAAATGCAAATAAAGACCTTGTAGTACGCATGGGAATGTGTGGCTAGACATACGCTGACGTAATTCACCAATCGTGGCGACTGGCTAGTATATGTGTCGTATGCCCCCGGACTCACGGGTAGCTCTGCAATCGACCATCTCCGAGGAGCATGGTACGAAGGTATAAATCACATATGGAGGGGGTGTCCCATACGTCTACTAGTTATCTTTTCCATCCCAATGAAACTAAATGTCAAGTCGTACATTTCTTGAGTTGTTCTAATCCGTGATGTGGGTCACACGTACTAGTAGCTAATCAAATACGCAGCTCACATCCATATATGTAATGCAACCATGTTGCGTGTTCCCGTGATAGGGTCTAGGAGAATATCAAAATACTCTCACAGCTGTTGGTGAGTCTGTAATGCTAAGTTATTTACACTAATTGTCAACGTATTTGTTGACTGTACCAGAGGCAGTCTCTGGTACTCATAGTATATGAATTTCAGAAACAAGAAGCATAGAACAATATTTGAGAATTTAAACATTAAACTTGGCAAGGTATACTTGCCTACTCCCTGATAGTGTTGATAACCTGATCTCACAGTCAGGTTTGAAGGTGCTGGTGACAGGGGGTCACTGGCTGTGAAGTTGGTTTCTGTTAAAACAGACAGTGTTTGTGAATATCATGGCTGTGATATAAAGTATATATATTTATATACACATAGATAATATAGATATATATATATATATATATAGTATGTATATATATAGATATAATATATATAGCAGTATATATAATATATAAAGAACAGAAAAGTGCAGGTAGTAATTATATTAGTAGCAGGGTATATCCACTGCTATAAATATTATAATATAATAATATTATCAGGGTGTATCCACTGATTATAATTTAAATGACAGGGCAGAAAATAAATACATATATATTATCAGGGTATATCCACTGATTATATAGATATATAGGTAAATTAAAATGACAGTATAGAAATTTAATACGTATATAAGTGCTGTACTATTCAGCAATTATAATATAAAATAGTATCATGGTCTATATGTGACCACTGTTAATAATTGTAAATATACATATATAGATAGGCTGTAATATCCAGCACAGTATAATATATAATATCATATATATAATTAATGGAAATGATATTGCAAGAATTTAACATATATATATAGTATGTATAAGTTGTATTATCCAGCTGGATATAGATAATGTATATATATATATACAGATAATATATATATATATATATATATATATATATATATATATATATATATAAAATATAAGTGCAGGAAATAAATGCAGAAAAATAAATAAACTAAAATGCATAGTATAATATATCATATCATATAAATATATGTATACACATATATTTATATATTACATATATATATAATTAAAACAGAAAAAATACATATATACATATTAGTAATTATAATATTTATATAGTATATATAGATAGACATATACATATACATATATACATATACATATATACATATATTTATTAAGTATATAATAGTAGTATATACATTATAATATACTGTATAATAACAGTATATATATTATAATGTAATATATATATAGATATACATATAAATACATAGTAATATACATATATATATACATATATATATATACATATATATACATATATATACATATATTATATACATATATACATGTATTAGAGATTATTTACATAATTTCGTATAGTATAGGTATATTATACCTTACAGGTGGCAGGGGGGTCCCACACGGTGTCGCCGGCGAGAGGACGGCGGCGGAGGCAGCCGGAGGTGGCCGGAAGAGCTGTAGCAGCAGCAGTGACTGCTAGCAGCAACTGCAGCAGCAGCAGCTTGTGCAGGCGATAGCGGCGGCTGCGGTGGAGGGGACGGCGGTGTAGGGTGAGGGAACGGTGGAGGGAGGAGTGGCGGTGAGGTCGGTGGTGGTGGCGGAGGTCCACGACGGCGGTGGCGGTGGCTAGAGGCCGTCGGAGGAAGGAGTGGCAGTAGCTAGGGTTAGGGGTGGTGGCTGCTGCGGGGGCTAGGGCGGCCGGAGGGGATGTCGTGGGGAGGTGAGGTGGTGGTAGGTAGGGGAGGTCGGGGCGAGTCGAGTGGGGGTGGTGGTGGCGGTGCACGGTGGCCGAAGGCGGCGGAGAGGTGGCTCGGGTGGTGGTGGCTGTGGGTAGTAGTGAGGGAGTGGGGTGTTTGTGGAGGCTGTGGCCGGCGGAGGAGGGTGGCTCAGGCGGCGGGGCTTGGCCGGAGGGGAGAGGGGGTCAGGGCGGAGGGTCGGGCAGGGTGTGGCCGGAGGCGGTGGTCGGAGGTGGTGGCTGTGAGGGTTTGAAGAGAGGGGGGAGTCGGGTTTTATAGGGGTTTGGGGTGGATGGCAATTTCGTAATTAATGGCAACTTAGGGATATTTTGGTAATTTCAATTTTTGGGGATATTTCCAGCAGATTTTTCTGGAAATTATGGGTGGGTTCCACACACCTATGGTCTAGTCAATAGGATTAGGCCACCTAGCATGCAATTTTGCATAAAAACTCCTAACTTTTTCAATATTTGCATAAAAGCATGAATTTGGTATTTTGCGTAATTTCGCAATTTACCTGATTTTAAATACTGATTTCTCGAAATACTGAATTGTTCAGAATTGAGGGAAATCAGCTGGGGAAATGTTTTGGACAGGGTGGGGGTGAGTCTGGGCAGAGGCAGGGTTTGATTCTGCAGGTGATACGGTCATCGTATTTATTATTTAATAAATACTGCGCACGGTGTTCACTAATTATTTTGAGGCTGTTAGGGTCATAATTTTTCTACGGTGTCAAAACGATAATTGAAGTATAATTAGAGTAGATTATTATCGTATTTTTGGTTGGGCAAAAAAGGTGCCTACTGGTCCTCAAATCACTAGGGTACAGAGGTGGGTAAAAAGCAGAAATTAAAATATGTAATAAATACGTACGTCTGTAACGATATTTGTGCGACTAAAACGAAGCACCAGATGAGGTTTCTGGAAGTTGCTAAAAATACAGAAAAAGTAGTCTAACAAGTCTAGGGCAGGGATGTGAAATTTGTTTAGGTTTTACAGCTAGTAAAATGCCCTAATCAATTATGTAATAAACAAGTGCACAAACAATAGAATATATAATAAATAAAATTTTAAAAAAAAGTTGCCATAATTCTAATTAATCAAAACTAATCCTAAATTACTAAATTCTGGTCGAGGGAGTTTACAAAACACCAACACCCGCCTGCCATCATCCCTGCCAACTCGACTCCGACCTCCCACGGGACCTGACCGCCATCCCAGCGCCGTCCCCGCCGCTGCCAGACCGTCGCTGCCGCTGCTGCGACTACTGCAGTGCTGCCGCTGCCGCTGCTGCCTTGCTAGCTGCCGTCGGCTAGAGTTCTACCCATGCCGGAGCATAGCCGCGGACGAGCCAGACCCCTCTCGACCACGACTAGGTAAACATTGTATTACCTCTTTTTTATTGGCATTGTGTCGACGTGTCGTGTGTCATAGAGTTGGACACAAGCTATGCAATAAGAAACCCTATATGTTTATGTATGAGTGTTAATTAGATTAGAGAGTAATTAATAAATAGTAATTACTCTAATGATATGACATGTGATTAAAGACATATATATTTCACCAATAGAAACGTAAACATAGACCTAGTGCACTTAAACATGAGGAATAAGAACATGAAATTATACAGAACAAATAGTTCCGGAAAACCCATAATGTGGTAACTTATTATCGCGAAAGACACGGTAACCGAGGACAGGACATGTGTGCACCCTAGCTACGTGTACACGTGACTCTGTAGTCGACCAGCCGTGACCCTTGCGACAGTACCCAAGAGTAGCGTTGTAGTATTTGTGTGTGTTACTTTAGTGTCTGATGCTAGATTGTTATATTATATTGTATGTTTAGGGTCATTGGATCAGCCAGGAGACACCGCAGGAGCAGGCTTTTGGCATTCACAGCTTGAGGACCCAGGCAAGATACCTTGCCATATTTACTGTTTAATTTAAATTATGCATATGTTGTATGATTCTTGTACTTTATTTCATATGACTGTGCGCGTCCGAGATTGACTCGGGTGCAGTCGACGGTTGCGTCGATGATTAGTGTACTTGACCTAGTCATTAGCAGACTCACCCCAATTGGAGGATACTCTGATATCTTTCGAGACCTGACACTCTCACACGTTTTACAATAACAAATTCATATTGGGATACGGGTTCGCGTACTCGACTAGCTATCGGTGCGCGTGACATGCATCACGGATAGTACGTAATTTAGGATTTGTATTAGTAGAGACTTGGCATATAGATGCGTGGTATGCACGTCGAGTATTCGGCTTGTGTATTTATATTTGGGCGGGGAGGACAACTAGTAGGCGTATGGGGTACACACATTAGAGCCGTAGGTTCGGAAGAGCCACGGATCCAATGACTTCCTTTACACTGATGCCACGTTCTTCGGAGCGATATGGACGATATACTGTACTGATGCTACTCTCTTCGGAGTGTTGGACGTTATATGCCTACACCTACCCATACGTACCAGTGTTGTCCTCATATTGCATTCACTTAGATTGGTTAGCACACCCTTTATTTATTTTATTCAGTATTTATATATATGGCATGCTTCTATGTATCTTGTTACGTCCCTTTGAGGACCTGGTACCTTTCCAGATTTGGACGAGGCATATTACCCCACAGTGTACGGCCCAGGACAGGAGACGAGGTTCGCTACCGCAGAGGAGCTAGAGGTGTTACCGTCAGAGTTTTCGTGATTACTTAGTAGGCCTTCTACCTAGGATTGGGAGCATCATTATCTAGTCAGCCGATGCCCTAGTCATTACTCTTTTATCTATCATTTCAGTACTTTATTTCGTCATAGTAGTGGGTTTGTCCCCACCAGACATTCTTGGTTGTACTATGATTTATCTTCCAGCATTTATTATTAGTACATTCTTGTTGTTTATATTGTGGATGAGATTAGATTACTTGTTGTTGATTTATATAGGACATGTTAGTATTTAGGACAGCGTAGAACTCTTCGTTAGGATCCATTAAATTGGGATATCCTCGGAGACGTGTCAGCTGGCTATTGCCACATGGCCTGGTCCCGTGTATTTTTGGGACTGGAGCGTGACATGGTTTTAGTGGTGGCCCATGCAGGTCTTCTTTATCGCTTGTGGTATGGTAACATGCCCAGCAAGCCTGCAATAGGATAGAAATTACTAGGTCTCATCCACTTTGATTGCGTCTTGAACTTCCTTCGTATTACTTCTAAATACCTGCATCTTGTTTGCTTGATTCTGTACTCTTTTAATGAAGCTCTATCTCTTGCAGCAAGATAAACTTGCGCAGTGGATGAGGGGCACCCAGTGCCGTAGTGCCAGACGACACCACCCAAAGAGAAGAAGTACCCCAGGGGCTACCTGGAGGGCAACCACCATTACAGGCTCCGCTGATACATTGGCGCAAGACTTCTCAGGGTGATCCTACACAGCAGTACGAAGGACAGATTTCCCAAACGATCCCCACGCAGTATTTTGAGGGCCAGACTTTAGAAGCTTTACCGATGCCGCAAACAGAGAGGCCGATATCTGAGGAGACACCTACCGCACAGCCAGAGGTTCCATTACCACCACCTCCACCTTATCCACCTCAGATGCCATAACTAGATGGATAGACACAGATGCTTCAGTTCTTTCAGACCATGATGCAAGCACAGTGGCATCAGACCGAGACATTAAGACAGAGTTTGATGGCAGTACTAGAGAGGACACCTGTCACAGCACCAGTACCAGCACCTCCACCAGCTCAGACAGGTGGAACTGTACGATGGTTCCGACAGATGGGACCAGATACTTTTTCAGGCAATGAGACTGTAGAGCAGATCTCCGATTGGGTAACCAACACGGAGATGTTACTAGAGGCTTCACAACTGCATCCAAACCTTTGGATGAACGCCGTGAGGGCCCAACTAAAAGGCAACGCTCATCACTGGTGGGATTCTATTGAGCACAGTGTAGGCAAGAACCAGACTTGGAAACAATTCTTAGAGTACTTCAATGCGAAGTATTTCCCAGCTACAGTCAGAAATGCCCTGTACTCCCAGTTCATACATCTAAAATAAGGGAATATGACGGTTGACGCATATGACGCAGAGTTTAGCTGTCTTAGCAGATTTGGTGTCGTCCTGATACCCAATGATCTAGAGAAGGCCCAGAGATTCCATCACGGCCTCACTTTCGAGCTACAGAGGTATACCACCACACAGGCGAGGATTTCTTATGAGGAAGTTCTTGCAGAGGCAAGGGTCCAGGAGGCCATTGGCAGAGGAGCAAGACGTTCCAACACGACAACACCAGCCAGAGCCCAGCCCAGAGCAGGAGGACCGATCCATCGCCTTGGAACGCAGACACAGCAGAGGGCTGCACCATACCCACATCAGGAACTTCCGACTTGCCACTTCTGTGGTAGGAGAGGCCACTTTGAGAAGGACTGCCGAAAGAGAGTGGGGACATGGATGATTTGTGGAGCGAGCTAGCACCTTGTCAGAGATTGCCCACAGCGCAGAGAGGCAGCACCACAGACAGGACAGAGGCCAGCAGCACCAGCCCCGAGGATACTACCCCCACCAGGAGGCCAGCGTCCACCAGCACCCGGAGGATTCCAGAGGGGACCACCCTTGGCCCCAAAACATGCACAGTTTGATCGAGCCCGACAGCAGACCGGAGGACAGAGGCATGGATAGGCCTTTGCATTAGCAGCTACTGAAGAGGAAACAGAAGGAGAAGCTATCACAAGTACCATTTTAGTTGTATCATTACCTGTGACTGCATTGTTTGATTCTGGTGCTACGCTATCATTTATATCTAGTAGATTTGTAGCAATACATAGAGTAGCGACTTCCTCCTTACCTAAGAGTTGGAAGATTCTTACCGGAGGAGGTATCGTGCCGGTTACCAGCACTATCAGAACATGCTCGGTAGTCGTATGTGGCAAATAGATGAAAGCGCGATTCTTGGTATTGCCCATGCCATACTTTGATGTTGTGCTAGGCATGGACTGGTTAAGCCAGTATAATGCCATACTGAACTGCCGGAAAGGTAGCGTCACTTTTAGACCACCAGATCAACCGGAGTTCGAGTACATGCGAGGGACCGTAGAGTAAGGAGTAGGATAGATAGCTGGAACATACATGGCTATGGAGATGGTACCTCCACCGATAGTCGCAAAATTCGAGAATGTTTTTCCGGAGGAATTGCCAGGCTTACCGCCAGATAGAGATGTAGAGTTCACTATTGAGCTAGTACCCGGAGCAGCACCGGTATCTTCTAATGTATACCGATTGGCGAAGAAGGAACTAGATGAGCTGAAGCTACAATTAGAGGAGTTACAGAGCAAGAGATTTATCCGTCCTAGTATATCACCATGGGGAGCACCAATGTTATTTGTACCTAAGAAGGATGGAACAGTACGAATGTACATTGATTACAGAGCCCTTAATGCTTTGACTATCAAGAACAAGTACCCCCTACCGTGGATTGATGATTTATTCGACCAGTTGACAGGAGCAGTGGTGTTCACAAAGATCGACTTGAGATCGGGTTATCATCAAGTGAAGGTGCGAAGAGAAGACATTCAAAAGACAGCATTTCGGACTCGTTATGGTCACTATGAGTTCTTAGTGATGCCTTTTGGACTGACGAATGCACCTGCTATATTTATGAACTTGATGAACAGAGTCTTCCACCAATACCTAGACCGATTCGTGGTAGTCTTCATCGACGACATCTTGGTGTATTCGAAGAGCCACGAGGAGCACGAAGAGCACTTGAGACTAGTATTAGAGACACTGAGGAGAGAGAGGTTTTATGCCAAGCTGAGCAAGTGCGAGTTCCTCCTAGATCGTGTCGCTTTTCTTGGACACGTTATCTCAGGAGATGGTATTTCAGTAGATCCGACGAAGATTTTGTCAGTAGAGACATGGCCAACCCCTACCAATGTCTCGGAGGTGAGAAGTTTCCTAGGACTTGTCGGATATTACCGGAGGTTCGTGGAGAACTTCGCGAAGATTGAAGAGCCGATGACCCGCTTGACCCGTAAGAAGCAGGAGTTCACTTGGACAGAGGAGTGTCAGACAGCGTTCGATGAGCTGAAGAAGCGTTTGACTACAGCACTTATCTTGACCATACCATCTGGACCCGGAGGATTCGTGATCTATAGCGATGCATCCGAAAAAGTATTAGGATGTGTCTTGATGCAACATAGAAATGTTGTGGCCTATGCCTCTAGGCAGTTGAGGACCCATGAGAAGAACTATCCCACTCACGACTTGGAGCTTGCAGCAGTGATCTTTGCTTTGAAACTTTGGAGACACTACCTATATGGAGAAAGAGTAGAGATATTCACTGATCACAAGAGCCTAAAGTACGTCTACACTTAGAAGGATCTGAACTAGAGACAGAGACGTTGGCTCGAGGTGATGACAGACTTCGAGATTGAGCTAGAGTACCATCCGGGGAAGGCCAACGTAGTAGCTGACGCGTTGAGTAGAAGAACCATGGCATTTTTCTTGACTACACGACAACATCTGTTGAGAGATCTAGAGCAGATGGGTATAGAAGTCATTATGCCCGGAGTAGACGGACAGTTGTCGAGTTTTCAGTTGCAATCAACATTATTGGAGAGGATCAAGGCTGCTTTGCCGACAGATGCCAAATTTTAGAGGCTTTGACAGAGGACAGAGGCTGGAATATAGACATGATTGCGTATACATGAAGACGAAACCTTAATATGTGGAGATCGTCTCTATGTTCCAAATGGAGAACTTCGGCAGGAGTTGATGTCAGAAGCACACAGTTCAACCTACTCTATTCATCCGGGAGGCACGAAGATGTACAAAGACTTAAGGCATTACTACTGGTGGCATGGAATGAAGAGAGAGATAGCCCGCTTTGTGGCGAAGTGCTTGGTGTGTCAGCAAGTCAAGGCTGAGCATCAGAGATCTGCAGGATTACTTCAACCGCTCCCGATACCGGAGTGGAAATAGGAGCATATCACTATGGACTTTGTTACGGGCTTTCTGAAGAGTACTAGTGGTCGCAATACAGTATGGGTAATTATAGATAGACTCACCAAGTCCGCACACTTTTTACCCTTTAGACTTGGGCAATCTACAGAGGTCTTAGTAGAGATGTACATGAGAGAGATTGTGCGACTGCATAGAGTGCCAGTTAGCATCGTGTCTGACAGGGATACGAGCTTTACATCTTACTTTTGGCGGAGTATACAAGAGAGTCTCGGTACTCGCCTGGAGTTTAGCACATCGTATCACCCACAGACAGATGGCCAGTCGGAGCGCACCATTCAGACATTGGAAGACATGTTAACAGCGTGCATGCAAGATTTCGGAGGATCATGGGAGGACCATTTGCACTTGGTCAAATTTTTCTACAACAACAGCTATCAAGCAAGCATCCAGATGGCTCCCTATAAAGCGTTGTATGAAAGGAAGTGTCGTTCCCCAGTATGTTGGAGCGATATAGGCGAGAAATAGATTCTTGGGCCAGAGTTGGTTGTTCGTACAGTGGAGAAGGTAAAGAAGATCCAAAGGCACCTACGAGCAGCACAGGATAGACAGAAGCATTGGACAAATACACACCGACGACCCCTAAAATTTCAGGTTAGAGATCATGTATTTCTAAAGATCTTACCTACTCGAGGGACTATTAGATTTGGGGGCAGAGGAAAGCTAAGTCCGAGGTACATCGGACCATTCGATGTGTTAGAACGCATCGGAGAGGTTGCTTACAGGTTAGCCTTGTCGCAGACCTTGGAGGGAGTGCATAACGTCTTCCACGTATCCCAGTTGAGGAGGTACATGCCAGATCCGAGTCACGTGCTTGACCATTCAGAGATCACAGTCGGCCCGAGTTTATCATACAAAGAGGAGCCTATGGAGATTCTGGACAGAAGTGAGAAGGTATTGCAAGGTCAGACTATCCCCCTAGTCCGTGTCGCATGGAGACATCATGCACCAGGCGAGTCGACATGGGAACGCGAGGAGGATATTCGAAAGCGCTACCCCCATCTCTTCGAATAGCATTTTAAATTTAGTCGGTAGTTCTTACCATACATATGTTTAAATTTCGAGGACGAAATGCTCTAAGGAGGGTATATTGTAAACCCCCTCGACCGATTTAGGGTTTAATTTGAATTAAACCGAGAGACTAGGATTAAATTGGATTCAATTAGGATTAATGTACATCAATCATATGTCTTAATACACCTTACCGTTGCTTCGAGGTTGGAACGCCACACCAGCAATTACCTTCAACCCAATGTCACAAACATCTCCTAGACATGCCAGACTACCCATCTGACCATTGTGTAACTTTAAATACTCGTTATTGCATCTCATCTTAACTACGCAATATTCGTTAAATGAACGCCTTACGAAATAATTATTAATTTAACTAAATTAAGGCCAAGTCCACCCTAGCACAGAACCTAACCAAGCTCACGTGCACCCTTTCACGTGGACCAACCCCACCCCAATGAGACCAGACAGGCCCAAGCCCCGAGGTCAGCCCACAAATTCCCATACATATATAAATACACATTTTTTGCCATTAAAACCCTAAAAACCATTCTCTTCTTCACCATAGGCAAACCCTAGTCGACTCCCCTCCTTCCCCTTGCCGAGAATCACCCCTACCCGACTTCCCAACATCCACCACCGTGAGCTGCCACCATATCCGCCTCAGCCACTCGCCTGATCACCTCAGTCCGCCACCCCCTCGATGTCGGACCACCACCCAGCCGCCTGTACAACCGTCTGTCCCCTCCCATCAACTACCCACCTCAAGCCACCACCACCATCCCAACCCGATCAAATCGACCGGACACCACCAAACACCGCCGCCCGCCTGCCATCGTCCCTGCCAACTCAACTCCGACCTCCCACGGGACCTGACTGCCTTCCCAGCACCGTCCCCGCCGCTGCCAGACTGCCGCTGCCGCTGCCAGACCGCCGCTGCCGCTGCTGCGACTACTGCAGTGCTGCCGCTGCCGCTGCTACCTTGCTAGCTGCCGTCGGCCGGAGTTCCACCCACGCCGGAGCATAGCCGCGGACGAGCCAGACCCCTCTCGACCACGACTAGGTAAACATTGTATTACCTCTTTTTCATTGGCATTGTGTCGGCGTGTCGTGTGTCATAGAGTTGGACACAAGATATGCAATAAGAAACCCTATATGTTTATGTATGAGTGTTAATTAGATTAGATAATAATTAATAAATAGTAATTAATCTAATGATACGATATGTGATTAAAGACATATATTTTACCAATAGAAATGTAAACATAGACCTAGTGCACTTAAACATAAGGAATAAGGACATGAAATTATACAGAACAAATAGTTCCGAAAAACCCATAACGTGGTAACTTATTGTCGCGAAAGATACGGTAACCGAGGACAGGACACGTGTGCACCCTAGCTACGTGTATACGCGACTCTGTAGTCGACCAGCCGTGACCTTTGCGACAGTACCCAAGAGTAGCGTCGTAGTGTCTGTGTGTGTTACTTTAGTGTCTGATGCTAGATTGCTATATTATATTGTATGTTTAGGGTCATTGGATCAGCCATGAGACACCGCAGGAGCAGGCTTTTGGCATTCACATCTTGAGGACCCAAGTAAGATACCTTGCCATATTTACTGTTTAATTTAAATTATGCATATGTTGTATGATTCTTGTGCTTTATTTTATATGACTGTGCGCGTCCGAGATTGACTCGGGTGCAGTCGACGGTTGCGTCGATGATTAGTGTACTTGACCTAGTTATTAGCAGACTCACCCCAATTGAAGGATACTCTGATATCTTTCGAGACCTGACACTCTCACACATTTCACAGTAACAAATTCATATTGGTATGCGGGTTCGCGTACTCGACTAGCTATCGGTGCACGTGACATGCATCACGGATAGTATGTCACTACCGCGTTCCAAAAATAGGGGTATTTTTAACTTTTTATATATATATTTAATATTACGTGTATTTAATTTAAATAATTGCATGAGATGTGTATTTATAATATTATACATATACAGTATTCTTAATGTTGAGCTAGTAGACTTGACCTAGAAGCCCACTAGGTGAACACCTGACCGAATTATAGGGTTGTGTATTAATTTGTATTAATTAGAATTTAAATTATTTGAGGTAGTAATTGATTACCGTAATTTTATTTAATTATTGCGTCTTACCGTTGCTTCGATATTTGGAGCGCTACCCTAGCTTTTGCCTTCCAACAAATTTCACAACCTTGCCCTAGACGTGCCCGCCTTCCATTCTGACCTTTTGTAACTCATAATTATGCTCTGTCGTGCTTTATTTTAGCCGCACAATATTCATCGCGGACGTTTATTTAATTTCTAAATAAATTCCAACTTTGTATCGTTGTGCGTTCCAATCGAAATTGGAGGCAATCTCGACCCATTTTTTATGCAACCCAAATTAGGGTAATATTCTGTTATGAGTCTTCTTCACTAATGATATTTGTGTCCCAATCTAATTTTGGCCCATGTACTCCTAATTAATTTTAGAACACCGCTTGCATTTATTTCTAATTAAATTGGGGATACCATTTTGACTAATCCCGTTTAATCCCAATTTAATCCAAGTGCCCCACTAATTAAGCCCATACCAAACACACAATACCCCCTTACCCTACAAAATACCAAACACCAAATCGCCCACCAATTTTTTATTATTTCATGTGTCTGTGCAAATACCCAAATTTAAGGGGGCTAATTTGCAAATATTATATTAGGTGTCAACACCCCATTGGTTCAAACCAATGAAGAAACCCTAATATTGACTAGTCAACCCAACCCTCTTCATGTATAAATGATTTTCTCCATGACGAATCCTGGCCACCCATTCAAAATGGGGCTCATCATCACCACACATCTCCCATCACCCCTCCTATAAAGTGTCTCTTCCTTCCCTCTTCCCAATGCAGGCCCTAATTCCAAGGAGCCTTGAAACCTTCACCTTCATCTTCTCTCTCCTCCCTCCACACAAGCTCCCAAACCGTAGCATTTCCAAAATTTTCTTCTTCTCTTCTTATTCTTCCTTTCTTCTTCTTCTCCTTCCTTTTTGAATTTGGAAAGGGGGGAATACCCTTCACCACTGTTCACTGAACCCCTTCGGCCCGCAGCTCCGGCCGACCCGCCGGAGAGCACCGTTTCTCCACCTCATCCCCAAGCCTCCCGTACCGCCAGGCCTCTCCCCTCGACTTCACCTCTCGCTGCCTCTACTCCGGCCACCATACTCCACCCACACGACATCTCCCCCGGCCATGAGCAACTCCTGTACCGCTGCAACTCCAGCCCGGCCACCCATCTGACGAGCCGCTGACTGCTTCCACCACCGAGCCGGCCCCTCCACTGCACAGCCGAGCCGTTCCCCTACACTCGACGAGCCGCCGGCCTCCTCCAATACACAGCTCCACCACCATCATCGGCATTACCCCGACCCAGCTCCCCTATCCACCGCCGGGACAGTCTCCCCGACTTCCCGAGCAACCGACTACACCCCAGCCCCATTCCGGTCAGAACCCGACCGCCCAGACCTCCTCGTCACAGCCCTCAACCCACCTGCATCATCTTCACCTCAGCCTGCAGACGCCTGAAGCCGACGACAGCTCCGGCCAACCCGACAGTGCACCTCGACCGAGCCGTTGTACCGATGCCTGAGCCGACCATCCCGTCACCACTGAACCCGCAGTCCCGCCACCGTTCCCTCCTCGACTCGCCGTTCTTCTCCTCCCGACCTCCGAGCTCCCTCCTCCTCCTTCGACCTGACCCGAGCGTCCACCACCCTCCTCCGGCGGCCTGCTGTGCAACCGCCACCCCACTCGCTGACTGCCACGAGCCCGAGCTCCCCCTCCGGCCACGTCGACGAGATCCGGCGGCCAACCCAGCAGCACCACCATCATCATCAGTAGCTCCACCCACATCCGGCCAACCTGCCCCCTGCCCAGCCGAGATCCCCTTAGCCGAGTCCTTTCTTCTCCGAGCGGTGCAACACCACCACCTCCGCGTCGTCGTCTTCGCCGTCGTCGTAGACGCGCACAGGTACGGTCCTCTCCCTTGTGTACGTGTATGAGTGTACGTATGTATGTAGGTATATATGTATGTATTAGTTTACATGTATTCAATATATATATATATATATATATATATATATATATATATATATACATATACATATACCAAAATATGTTTTACCAACATATACTATATATATATGTGTGTATATATATATATACCAAAGATACATTACATATATATACATATACATATACCAAAATATGTTTTACCAACATATACTATATATATATGTGTGTATATATATATATACCAAAGATACATTACACACACATATATATATATATATATATATATATATATATATATATATATATATATATATATATGTATGTATTTTGGTATGTATATATGTAGTATATATATATTGTATTGGTATATATATATATATGTACTTCTATACGAATATGGTATATGTATATTCTAGTATATATATACATATATATATGCAAGTATATAGTATATGTAATTTCATTGGTATATATGTACATAAATATAGTATAGACATATTTTCACTAGTATAAGCATATGTATATGTTCAATATATATATATATATATATTCTTTTATACACATAAATAATAGTTGTTATATATAATATGTGGTATGTATATTTTTAAATATATATATATATATATATATATATATATATATATATATATATATATATATATATATATATATATATAGTATATTATTCTATTTAGTGTATATACATTTTATACATATTATCAATAATTAAATTTAATACATATTTATGGGTATACCAATAATGATATATATATATATATATATATATATATATATATATATATATATATATATATATATATATATCATTATTGGTATACCCATAAATATGTATTAAATTTAATTATTGATAATATGTATAATTGATGAATGTTTTAGGCGACCCAAGTGTAATTACGGATACCCCGTCTTTACATTGACCTGTAACCCTGTGAATGTTAGTTGACTTCCACATGTACACTGACGTACTGGCGAGCCCCGTATCATTTTGACCGTCTGTCTTGCACAGCAATCACAGATGCGACGCCCGTGCAACTTGACGCACTTGACCCTAGTTGACTAGTACCATACCTGAGTTCGATGTATTTTTGATTGTGTGTTAGTGTAGCATATGATGCAAATGTTGTATTATTTTATGATATGTCTATAGGACTGTTGGATCATCCAGGCGATACACTGGAACAGGATATTGATATTACCAGCTAAGGACCCAAGGCGAGTACATTCTCTGATAATTTTTAATTATTTTATAATATCTATAAATTTAGTATCTAGAAATGTTACATCTGATTCTTAACACTGTGCTACACGGACTAGTATATAGATTGGATCTACAATCATGAGATGTTACATTGATTATCGTATTGACAGTGTACACGACATATATTTAGACCTTGTACATTGCTCGTATATCGTGACATGTCGTGATTGGAACCACTGTACTAGTTAGGGGTGGGGAAAATATTAGTAGATTATGTGATCATACCCAACTCTACATGCATCGTAGCTCACCCCATATCTCACGTCGGGTGCGGCCTGACCATTACATGCCTCATAGCTGTTATATATTATTAGCCTGACCACTACTAGAATCATAGCTAACCAAATGGTTAGCCTGACCTTACATGAATCATAGCTAATCATATGTAACCAGCCTGATCTTGTCCAAAGTCGATCACATGATAGACTGATATTTCAAACAGTTAGAATAGTTGCAGTTCTCTATTTTAGATCATATACCACATCACCCGTATATGATATTGTACCTCGTTTTCTTTATTTTATTTATGCATTGACTGTATCATGTTGCCTATATTGCCTGTCTCTTTACATTGCCTGTCTCTTTATTTTGCCATTGCATTTATTCACTGTCTTCTCTCAGTATATAGCATTATCTGTTATTATTTTATAGCCCTTATCAATTAAATGGAAATGTTATTTGAGATATACTTTGCTCCTTCCTGACTGGAAAATATTTTTCCAGACTATGCCTTAGAAGAACTGGTGTCCGACATTTATGGACCACAGGGTGAGTAGCTACAGATTTGGACTTGGTAGTTCAGTTATGATTTCAGGAGGTTTAGCCGGAATCACTAGTTACCTAGTTAGTTCTTTTAGCAGATTATTTTTGGTACCGGATTTGTCTCCGGCATACTCCTTGAGACTTGGATTATATTGGTGAGTTAGACTATTTCTATTTTTAGACTTGTGTTGCATCTTACTTGTTTCTTCGAGATCTTATCATGCTGTAGTTGTGATTGAGTATGTTGTTCATATTATATTGTGGTTTTCGTGTCTCCTCATGGAGTCGGATGCTCGTGTGAGTTTGTTTAGATAGCATCAAGACCTAGACAACGTTCTACCCCCGATGCTGCGGCGTAGGATGGACGTACCCAAGTACTCGTGCCCCAATACCGGGTGCGGGTCGTGACACATTTTTAGTGGTGGTCCATGCAGGTCAGACTTCGCAAGTTGTGCGATATCGTGGTAGTGCGACATATTAGTTGTACTACTGCGTGCCTGCTATAGAATATAGGACATAGGATACTAGGATGAGAGAGGATACTCAATCACAAAATTCTTGAGAGATTCCTGGGACGACCCCTTGAGAATCTTATTACAATTTCCAATTTAAATCCTTCGCCCTTGTTTCCGTCTGTCCTCACTCGTTGATATTGAGTTTGATTCTTGTTGACCAGTTGTTAAATTTAATTCTTGGTATCGTTGTTGAGTTGATTTTTATATCAAGATGAATTTTACGGGCTAAAATTTATGGTATCATCTGATGACATATATTGGTGAGGACAGTGAGAAAGGTAAAACGTCTAATTTGGTTATGGAACCTAGAATTTATCGCAGCCATATTAGCTGTCGTGACGAGAACGTAGGAACTTGACTTGGATGTACATACTTTAGTTATGAAAATTAGAGTCTCTCGCAGCCATACCGGTTGGCGTGGCGAAGATTCTAGATGACATGATTATAGAGTTGCATACCTTAGTTACGGAACCTGTCGTTTATCGCATCTATGCTTACTAGCGTGGCGAGGATTCTGAGTGTCATAATTTCGGACAGACGTGTATGATTATCAGGTTGTATCTTAAATTGGTTCTTAAAGTCTCATCTCAACACTTATCTATTTCTGTTATTACAGGACTTTGTTCCATCATTTTCTTTGCTAACGGTAGCAATACCTTCAGTCCTCAATCCAGTTCCTTTTTGAGCTTCTATTCCTTGAGGATTCCTTGTTAAGTATGATAATTAGTGACTTGTAATTATGTCTGTGTCTTGTATTAGTGTTGACTAAGTGTGACTTGTGAGCTTGTAAGTACTTCTTGGTTGGACATGTGAACAGTAGGCATTAATCTAGAGTTAACCCGTTGTAAACTCCCTCACCCAAAATAGATATTTTGTGTATATTTTATATTATTATATTTATTATAGATGTTGAATTTATTTAGAGTATTCTCTTAGTTAATTAGAAAATAAATTTTTTTTTAGTATATTTACTTATATAAATATTTATTGAGAATTATTTTTAGGCTATTTTAGATTATTGAGATTTTTCCATAAATTTTAGTTAATTAAAAACTAGTAACACTAATTTTTTAGGACTTTGAAGAATTTATTTTATGTTCAAACTTAATTAAAAATATTCCAAAATTTTATTTTAGGTTCTAAATAGTCAAATATATTTTCTAGAATTTTCTGAATACTTTTAGTATTTATTGGGAGTTATTTAGACTAATAACTAATTTTTAGGACTTGTAGAATTTATTGTGCAAGTCCGGGAATATAGAATGAACCCACGTTATTTTCTAGGGTTTATAATATTATTATATATTTTCTGGAATTATTTCAGAATTTTTGGAATAATGTTAGTATTTATTTTTAGTTAAATGGATAAAACTAATGTTTAGAGCTTCTCCTAATTATAGTAGTAAACTTATGAATATAAAATTGTCTCAAATATTTTTCTAGGGTTTATAGGTTCAAAATATATTTTATATAATTTTTCCAGATTTTTATGATTATTTTTAATATTTATTTGGAGTTATTTAGATTTAAAACGACTTAAATAATGTTTTGATAAAGGCAAATCAAAAACAAACAATATAACAACAACTATCCAATCAAATTCTGACACGTGTCAGCCTATAAATATCCATTCAGCCGCAGGTACATCCCTATATATATATATATATATTATTATAACCCTAATTATCCCATTATTTTAGAGAGAGAGAGAGATTTTGGAGAATTGCCATCTAGGGTTCCTTCATCTTCCACAAGCCATTGCGCATAGCTCCGGACTCCAAACGAGGCCTAATTTCTTGCGTTAGAAAGATATTGAGGTTAGATTTCTTATTATGTAATTTATTTTACGAAATTATGAGTATTAAATTTTGAAAAATTCGTAGAGCACAGCATGTCCGAAAATAGACGTGTTTTAATATTTTCGCGATTCCGGGAGAACCAGGAATCAGAATCATGAACCGTTTAAAGTTTTGGAAAGCTAATGTCGAGATCATTGACATATGTTTTTCCCAGAATTTAATTCAAAGTATTTATATACTGTTAATTCTGTAGAACTTCTAGGTTAGAATTTAACCATCGGTGCACAATACAAAATTTGTATGTGCCATAATTCTCAAACGAATTTGAATTCGAACGAGTAGTAAATTCCAGCATATTTTTGACGCTGAAATATATAGGAAATTATGCATGAAAGTTGAGTTTGTGTCGGTTGACTTTTCGGTCAACAGATCGCCTCGATTTGCGTGCCATGAGTCTCGAGTTGATAAAATTTAGTTTCTTTGGACAAAATTTAGGAATTAACATAAAAATTAGAATAATAAGATTAAAATAGGATTTTAAAGTAATTATTCCAGAATTAAATAAATTAAAATAAATTATCTTTTGACGTGATAAATTTGTAATACATAGGCTATTTGGACTGTGACTTGGACTCTGATTCATACCAGCAGCAGTACCCCAGGCAAGATACCTTGCCAAATTGTTACAGTATTTTGCATAGTATATTTCTGTATATTTATTGCATTTCTGTTTATTCTTGCATGTGTAGTTTTCTTTCAGTCATTACTATGTATTAGATATGTTGACACACACATGGCACTTAGTATCATAGAGGACAATCATTAGGCGTATGGGCTTTTAACCACTCTGGTAACACCGTAGTCACTAGCACGCACTATGGTGGGTCGTGTCCGATGGTCGCTACCCCCGCGGTATGTCGATTGATGGAGTCCGATGGTCGCTACCCCCGCGGTATGTCGGCTGATGATGTCCACTGACGAGCGTGAGGTTGTGAGGATTAGATCGAGTAGCCTACCCTTGCCCATACGTCGAAACGTTGTCCTCATTTGCATTCATATAGATGGTCTTGTACAGCGTACTTATTTATTTTCAAATAATATGCATGTTTACTGTATTCAAATTGGCTCATATTTTCTGTATCTTGTTACGTCCCTCTGAGGACCTGGTCCTCTGCCAGGTGTATCTGTTCTTGAGTAATTACAGGAGCGCAGATTTGGATGATTACTTGTGTTGCGAGGATGTCTTCTATTCGAGCCTATGGTCGTTAGCTGGTATTCCTATATTGTATTTGTTGTGTTATACTTTTCCATTCGAGTTGGTAGTGGATTTGTTTCCATCCAACTATCATCCTTAGATATTTATGTTGAGATCTAGTTATATAGATGCTGATTATTATTTATATCTAATTTTTGTGGATGAGATTTAGATTATACCCTGTGACTTGTGATACATTTTATACCACTTGTGGACTTGATATTCATATTACAGCGTACGTGTGGATTTGGTTTCCATGTATTGGAGTTGCCATATCCATGCGGCTGGCATGCTTACGTGTCCTAGTCCTACGTATTTTTGGGACTGGGGCATGACATGTTTTTGTGGTGGCCCATGCAGGTCGAGAACATATTGTCTCGGTTACGTTACTGTACCGAACAAGCCTGCACCTAGGACTAGAGTATAGGATCTCATCCACAGTTGACTATGACTCATCTTTCTTCTAATCTATTCTATTTGAATAATTGCATCCTGCTTGATTCCTGTACTTCCATAATAGTTCCTTTAGTATAGTCTCTCCTAGAATATAGAAGTTCCTGTTGTTAGATGATAAGTAGGGTAACCTTCCTATTAAGAGTACAACTAGAGTGCTGACACACCACTAAGTTTAGGATGTCTAGTGAACCCTAGAATTCTTTATCTCTAGAATTGGTTTACCATTACCCCCTGATGTGTTATGAGGACTTGAGAGTAGTATAGACACTACTAGAGTTAGTTAAAAGTTTACCATTATGGTTGTCCCTAGCATTGAGAAACCAATAGAAAAACAAAGTGAATATTAGGACTGAACCTAACCCACGCCGTTAGATGAGTATTGGAGAACCATAAATTTAGATTCTTGTCTTGAGATAAGCAGACAGTACCTTAGAAAGCCAAGAGCAATGCATAGAATATTTTTCTAATCATACCTCAAACACAGAGACTAGCATACCCCTTTCCCTTGAAAAACCATGATGCTATCTAGAGCTCCTCTATTTTCATATATTGTTCCCCTGCGACCATAGCATTCGCTAATTGTGCGACGACCAAAATTACGTTCTTCTTTTCTTTATCTTTCAACTCGTGCCACCTGACACTTCTGATAGTAGGCCAAGTAATTTATTTCTTTGTTAAGGACACATAGTTTGCTAGGATTATAGTTGTAATCTTGAATTTTGAAATTGTGTTCTTAGTAGTTAGAACTTGATAGTTAAGTTATTCTTGTAGATTGAGACCTGGTGCTTATTCCTTAGTTTTAAATTGCGTAACTTGTACCACACCTCAATACGAGTTATATTCCCTTTCCCTTGAGGCCAGTAACTATCACATTCATACTATTGACACTTGCACTATGACTAAGAGTGAAGACGACCATGACCTATGTAATATAAGAGGATACCCTAACAAGTACCAAGACCCCTTCTCGAAGACCTTAACAGGAGCTTCTACGGTACCCTTAAGACTGTCACAGTATTAGTTTATTATTTTAAGTTGGGTAGTATACCTCACAACCTAGTATCACATAGTCTTTTGACCTATTATTGAAGTGTGATTGAACAACATTAATTGTATACTAGCATAAGATGACAGTGGTTATTCAGACAATAGAAGTTAGAGGTCCTTGCCCACATTTGGTCGACTAGCGACATAGACAAGGAGGTTGTATGATAACTGTAGGGATTGTAGAGTCTTTTATTATTGTTGCTTAGTTGTTTTGTTTTGTGAACTTGAATTAATTTGTACCTCCTTTCATCATCATCTAGCGTACTTATATTTGCTGCACTACCTTGACTTATGCTGCTATTATAGCCTAGTTTTGCAAGCTTACTCTTTTATCGAGCTTGATCATGAGATATGTATTATTGGGGACGCCTACTAATACATTTCAGAATCAGTGTATTAAGGTCTAGCTAACCTTAGTGCGCTTGATTCGCCCTTCGTAATACTACTTTACATGGATTGAGATATGTAGTGATTGGTAGACGAATATACTTGTCCCTAGATATGTTTGAGCAGATCGTATCAGTTACATAACTGTACTAATACGAGCATGCGAACAAAGAATTACCAAAATAGGATTTCAATCCATAATTGCTTTGACAATTCCCATTTGAATTCCTTAAACTCCTTGATCCCAATACTTCTATTCTATTACCTCATCCTTGAACTCTTTATTATTGGTCTCCGTTTTCCCTTATTTCGGAAAGACGAAGCCTCGTGCTTGGTATAAGTTTAATACACAGAGAGTACTAGATATACCCCGTAGGCCGATCACATACTTGAGGATTATTCTTTTGTAATTAAGGACATATCATATATGATATAATCGGCGTTGAAGTTTTGAGGATTGAATGACATGAGTAAATAAATTAAGGAATATTTTTCTTAAAGTATATAGCCTTCTGTGATAGATGGGTAAATTCTAAGTTGGGTAGCAGTGCATTGCCAACTTGAGAGAAATTTCTTTTAGATTGTGATCAAGTAAGATTAGATTGGGAGATTCAAGTCATTTTAATTTTAAGAAATTTTAAAAGAAGGATTAAGATAATGAGGATTTAACGAATTTTAAAATCTTGATATTGCGGACCAAATATTTATACTTTGAGCACATGATTTAAATTTTGAATATTGAAGGATGAATCATCGATTTAAATTTTGAGGATAAATATAAAATTTTAGACTTGAACAATTGGTGAATTAGATTTAAATTTTACAATTTGATGATTTGAATTAAAAGTTCAATTTTGTTTGTTGGGTCACCTATTTGAAATATTGAGGATGTAAATTGAGTTTAAATATTTGAAGAGTACAAAATTCTTAATTTGAGAATAGAAATAAGATTTGATTAGAATTGTTTTTTGTTCAAAGTCTAGAGGAGATTATGATAGTTGGAAATGGTGATATAAATTTTGATGTGGGATGTCATATAGACTTGAGTTAGATTTGAATGTTGATTATAAAAAAAAAATCGAGAAGAGATTACGACAGGTTAAATTTTGATTTAAACAGTGGTTATCTTAATTTTGAAGTGATCGCGATAGATTTGAATAGATTTTGTTATTTAAATTTTTGGAAGAGATTGCGATTGACGTACCTTATGTACGAATGTGAAGGATTTAACAAATTATGCCTTATTTTAATTTCGAGGACGAAATTGTTTTAAGTTGGGTAGATTGTAAACTCCCTCACCCAAAATAGATATTTTGTGTATATTTTATATTATTATATTTATTATAGATGTTGAATTTATTTAGAGTATTCTCTTAGTTAATTAGAAAATAAATTTTTTTTTAGTATATTTACTTATATAAATATTTATTTAGAATTATTTTTAGGCTATTTTAGATTATTGAGATTTTTCCATAAATTTTAGTTAATTAAAAACTAGTAACACTAATTTTCTAGGACTTTGAAGAATTTATTTTATGTTCAAACTTAATTAAAAATATTCCAAAATTTTATTTTAGGTTCTAAATAGTCAAATATATTTTCTAGAATTTTCTGGGAATTTTCTGAATACTTTTAGTATTTATTGGGAGTTATTTAGACTAATAACTAATTTTTAGGACTTGTAGAATTTATTGTGCAAGCCCAGGAATATAGAATGAACCCACGTTATTTTCTAGGGTTTTTAATATTATTATATATTTTCTGGAATTATTTCAGAATTTTTGGAATAATGTTAGTATTTATTTTTAGTTAAATGGATAAAACTAATGTTTAGAGCTTCTCCTAATTATAGTAGTAAACTTATGAATATAAAATTGTCTCAAATATTTTTCTAGGGTTTATAGGTTCAAAATATATTTTATGTAATTTTTTAGATTTTTATGATTATTTTTAATATTTATTTGGAGTTATTTATATTTAAAACGACTTAAATAATGTTTTGATAAAGGCAAATCAAAAATAAATAATATAACAAAAACCATCCAATCAAATTCTGACACGTGTCAGCCTATAAATATCTATTCAGCCGCAGGTACATCCCTATATATATATATATTATTATAACCCTAATTATCCCATTATTTTAGAGAGAGAGTGAGATTTTGGAGAATTGCCATCTAGGGTTCCTTCATCTTCCACAATTCATTGCGCATAGTTCCGGACTCCAAACGAGGCCTAGTTTCTTGCGTTAGAAAGATATTGAGGTTAGATTTCTTATTATATAATTTATTTTACGAAATTATGAGTATTAAATTCTGAAAAATTCGTAGAGCACAGCATGTCCGAAAATAGACGTGTTTCAATATTTTCGCGATTCCGGGAGAACCAGGAATCAGAATCATGAACCGTTTAAAGTTTTGGAAAGCTAATGTCGAGATCATTGACATATGTTTTTCCCAGAATTTAATTCAAATTATTTATATACTGTTAATTCTGTAGAACTTCTAGGTTAGAATTTAACCATCGGTGCACAATACAAAATTTGTATATGCCATAATTCCCAAACGAATTTGAATTCGGACGAGCCGTAAATTCCAGCATATTTTTCACGCTGAAATCTACAGGAAATTATGCATGAAAGTTGAGTTTGTGTCGGTTGACTTTTCGGTCAACAGATCGCCTCGATTTGCGTGCCATGAGTCTCGAGTTGATAAAATTTAGTTTCTTTGGACAAAATTTAGGAATTAACATAAAAATCAGAATAATAAGATTAAAATAGGATTTTAGAGTAATTATTCCAGAATTAAATAAATTAAAATAAATTATCTTTTGACGTGATAAATTTGTAATACATAGGCTATTTGGACTGTGACTTGGACTCTGATTCATACCAGCAGCAGTACCCCAGGCAAGATACCTTGCCAAATTGCTTACAGTATTTTGCATGCTTAGTATATTTCTGTATATTTATTGTATTTTTGTTTATTCTTGCATGTGTAGTTTTCTTTCAGTCATTACTATGTATTAGATATGTTGACACACACATGGCACTTAGTATCATAGAGGACAATCATTAGGCGTATGGGCTTTTAACCACTCTGGTAACACCGTAGTCACTAGCACGCACTATGGTGGGTCGTGTCCGATGGTCGCTACCCCCGCGGTATGTCGATTGATGGAGTCCGAGGGTCGCTACCCCCGCGGTATGTCGGCTGATGATGTCCACTGACGAGCGTGAGGTTGTGAGGATTAGATCGAGTAGCCTACCCTTGCCCATACGTCGAAACGTTGTCCTCATTTGCATTCATATAGATGGTCTTGTACAGCGTACTTATTTATTTTCAAATAATATGCATGTTTACTGTATTCAAATTGGCTCGTATTTTTTGTATCTTGTTACGTTCCTCTGAGGACCTGGTCCTCTGCCAGGTGTATCTGTTCTTGAGTAATTGCAGGAGCGCAGATTTGGATAATTACTTGTGTTGCGAGGATGTCTTCTATTCGAGCCCATGGTCGTTAGCTGGTATTCCTATATTGTATTTGTTGTGTTGTACTTTTCCATTCGAGCTGGTAGTGGATTTGTTTCCATCCAACTATCATCCTTAAATATTTATGTTGAGATCTAGTTATATAGATGCTGGTTATTATTTATATCTAATTTTTGTGGATGAGATTTAGATTATACCCTGTGACTTGTGATACATTTTATTCCACTTGTGGACTTGATATTCATATTACAGCGTACGTGTGGATTTGGTTTTCATATATTGGAGTTGCCATATCCATGCGGCTGGCATGCTTACGTGTCCTAGTCCTACATATTTTTGGGACTGGGGCGTGACACCCGTAGCATAGTACCTCGTAGCAATAGCTCTAGGATATGTGTCATTATAGTACTATAAGTAGAAGGAGAGTATAGAGTATCAGTGATAATTCCAAGAGTTAGTATCAGGGCCAGCATACCCGTCCTGGATAATCATGATTCTGTAATTGAGTGATCTATGTAAACAATTAAGTATCAAGGAATTGTGTTAAGGATTAATGGAGCATGATGTTCAATTTGATGATTGATACTTGGGTGTGTTAAGAGTAAAGAAATGTATACGCATAAAGAGTTATAATGAGATATCATGAGTAGAGAAATATCAGGATTGGTAATGAAAGTGGTGAAGCGTATCACAGATTAGTTTAACAGGATGTAAAAGATTAAAGGAAAATACATATACATCAATCGAGATGAGGAACCATATACTTGCCCATGAGAGTAAAGTGAAACCTGGGTGTTACAGAAGGTGCAAGTAATCGTGAGTTCTAATAAGTTTGATAAGATGATCCAATAATGAAGCTAGTGTTATCATACCAAGGGTACTAATGATCCTATATCGAGGATTAGTTGAGCAAGGTGCTAATAGTAAGTGCCTTGTATGATAATGTTAAATTAGTATATCAGTTAATATAGATAGAAACTCATTGGAGAAAATACGTGTGATGATAACTTTGATCATTTGGAAGTAATAGTGCAAGTATTCCGGGCAGTACAAATTTCAGTACACAGTTGAGAGTTGTAGACAATGGGTGTATTTGAGTGCACCTTGAGTATTAGAGACCGGGAGCATTTATGTGTATATTTGTGGATTTGAAATTGAAGAGTGGAAATGAATTTCAATTTTTAAGAATTTTGAGGAGTTGAGATTCTATGTTATTGAAATTTTGAGGATTCAAATTTGATTCAATAAACATAGTCAAAGCTATAAAGATTTTAGAAGCAATTAAAGTTTTATTTCGATGTTGAGTATTTGACTTTTGAGGAAGTATATGTCTCTTATTTTAAATCGTTCGGGAAGTAAAACTTTGATGATTTTATTTGGAGGATTAAATTTTATGGTGGGTAAGAAACATATATTAGTATATGAGTGGATGAAGTGCATACGTAAGGATCTGTTGACTTGGGCATGATTGAGATGGCACTGCAAACAGACTTGGGTATCCATCTAGAGTTGCATTAGAGGGAGTAGTACTTAGTGTGCTGTGTTGCACTTGGTGTGCACTTGATAGATAAGAACAACTAGTATGAACAATTGTAGTAGGAAAGAAAACTAGCAGTGGGTGTACTTGTAGTAGAACAGAGGTACCTAAAGGGATATGAGTATCAAACTTTGAATGCATCATTGACCTATGATTGTGTTAGAGGTTCTTGGTATCAGATTTTGGTATTAATAGACAGGTGTGTGCATAGAGGATGTATTCATGGATGTTGTGGACTAATGATTAGTTGATATGGATACCAGTGTACAAGGATAGAAATTAGTTAGTGAATGTGCCAGAGTTAAGTGTATATTAGAGGATGAAGATATCCAAGTAATGGGTTAGAAGACTGTATTCCGTTCTTCCTTCTGTTCCTTTTTCCGTCTGTTTGATTGATTGCTTGATTCCTTAGCACCGTAGCGTGTATCAATGATATCCAAGTAATGGGATAGTAGTACATTCTTGCTGTTTATATTATGGATGAGATTAGATTACTTGTTGTTGATTTATATGGGACATGTTAGTATTTAGGACAGCGTAGCACTCTTCGTTAGGATCCATTAAATTGAGATATCCTCGGAGACGTGTCAGCTGGCTATTGCCACGTGGCCTGGTCCCATGTATTTTTGGGACTGGGACGTGACAGCTAGACTCTAAATTACTGTTGTATTTGGGTTGTTGTGCTTGACTTATGTCGGTACTTCCTTATCTTTATATCTTATCGTGCCATTTACTTCCTATAGTTATTGTGATTGAGTATCTTATGATTTGTTAATCAATACATTATTCATTGTCCTTCTTATGGAGTTGAGATCATTGACAGGTTATCTTGTGAGTTATGTTTAGTTGTATTGAGACCTAGACATCGTTCTACCGTCGATGCTGCGGCATAGGCTGGACGTACCCACGGCTCATGCCCAAATTTTGGGTGCGGGTCGTGACACATTTTAGTGGTGGCCCATGTAGGTCTAGATTCACAATTAAAGTGATGTCGTAGTAGTGCTCACTTAGAGTATTGCTACGAGCCTGGTTTAGGAAATGGGATTTAGGATGAGAGTATGCTCAATCACAACTAGGAAACTTCTGATTTTTATATTGTTATTCTGAATAATTATTTCCTTTAAAATTTTACTGTCTTTCTTTGATGATACCGTATATGTTGCCTTAATTGATTCTTTTCGGTCTGTCTTCAGGATGCCACCGAAGACTAGGTCATTGAGATTGGGACCCACCGTTTCAGAGAGGTCTGCTACCTCTCGACCTGACGGACAGACATCTGGAGTTTCTCCTACCTCTAATGTTCATATGGGAGTATCTATAATTTTTGGGGGTCCTCCTCTCCCACCTGTCCAGAGGGTTATCCTGGCTGTTACAGAGCACCTTTCTCTACCACCGACTTCGATTCCCGGAGGTATGCCCGTTGACGGGGCATAGATGTTCGCACTGATCCAGGGCATGGTAGATGCCCAGAGGACATCGGCAGAGGCTCAGCGAGTCCAGGCTGAGGCTCAGAGGGTACAGACAGAGGCGCACCAGGCACAGACGGAGCTGATGAGAGAGAGCATGGAGAATGCTCATCAGGTGGCTCTCCAGGCTATGGAGAGAGTCGCACAGCACCAGTAGCACCCTGGCCAGCAGAACCAGAGGCCAGGTACTATAGTGGACTTCAAGAGGATGATGCCTCGGGAGTTCAAGGGCATCGAGGGGATACTCTACGCCGATGACTGGCTAGAGGATATAGAGAGAAACTTGCGCTTGGCGCAGATTCCAGAGATTCTACAGATCAAGGCCGCCGGCAGTCAGATGTTCGATATCGCACTGACATGGTATCGTACGGAGCTGAGACTCACTATTGGAGGACTTACTTGGGAGGCTTTCAAGGAGCTTCTCAAGGAGTTTTTCTTTCACGATGTAGCCCTGGGAGCCTTGGAGAGTCAGTTCCATGACTTGGTCCAAGGAAACATGTTGGTCGACGTATACGCCGCGAAGTTTTGCCATTTGAGTCATTTTGTGCCATCGATGATTTGGGACCCAGGAGACCAAGCCCGGAAGTTCAGAAAGGGGCTGACAAGAGAGATCAAGTCTCGCACTTCTGGACGTCGTACTGCTACCTTCGAGGGCATTCTGATGGATGTCCAGATTACTGAGGATGACTTGGACCTCAGGCCCAAGAGAGGACGTGACACTTCTGGAGAAGCGAGTGATAGCGCGGGGCCGGCCAAGCATCTATACTTTCAGCAACAATAGAGGCTGTATCAGTATCAGCATCAGCAGCACCAGGCACCAGCTCGGGGACACATCCAGCAGCAGCAGCCTCAGAGGCAGACTCAGCCCACCGTCCAGTGTGCATACTGCGGCAAGACAGGACACACGAGGGACATATGTAGGAAGAGGCTGGGTACGTGTTTGTCCTGTGGATCGTCAGCACATCAGTTGAGGGACTGTCCATCTATTCAGACTCGTCCAGGTCAGGGAGGAGCAGCCGCTCAGAGGGGACCAGCAAGGGTACCTACTATACCAGGAGGCCAGCAGAGGGGACCTCCACTTCTGCCACAGCAGCAGAGGTTTGCTCAACACCAGCAGCAGCAGAGAGGTGCACCCCAGGGACGAGCATATGTCATGACGATCGAGGAGGCCGAGCCAGCATGAGACACGATTTCAGGTTCAATTCTTCTAGATTCTATTCCAGAACTTGCATTATTCGATTATGGTGCTTCCTATAGTTTTGTGTCTGTATCATATGCTCTTAAGCATCATTTAGAAGCGGAACCATTAGATAGGACTTGCAAGATCACGACTGGCGGAGACATTATCCTAGTCAGTGATTATTGCAAGGACCGGAGAGTATCATTGGGAGGCCGAGAGTTGAGCGTGTGCTTACTCGTCATGCCACTTTCGGGATACGATATTGTACTCGGAATGGACTGGTTGAGTAGGCTCCATTCTACTATAGATTGTCGTGGAGGCAGAGTAATATTTTGACCGCCAGAAGAGCCAGAGTTCGAGGTCGCCAGAGGAGCAGCGGAGCAGAGCAGGGGCACTTTTTGTGAAGCCAGGATGGAAGAAGAGGAGTTGTCACATCGTTTGATAGCAGAGTTCCTAGATGTCTTTCCAGAGGAGTTGCCAGGTTTACCGCCAGACAAGGATGTTGAGTTTTTTATAGACTTGGTGCCAGGAGCGGAGCCTATTTCACAACATGTCTATAGAGTCAACAACAGCGAGCTGGCAGAACTGAAGAAGCAAGTTGAGGAGTTACAGGACAAATGCTTCATCAAATCCAGTTCATCACCATGGGGAGCACCGATATTGTTCGTACCAAAGAAGGATGGGACAGTACACATATGTATCGATTATAGAGCTATGAACAACCTCACTATCAAGAACAAATACCCGCTGTCGAGAATAGATGATCTCTTCGATCAGTTGAGCGGAGCGAAGGTATTTTCAAAGATAGACTTGAGGTCAGGCTACCACCAGGTGAAGGTAAAGAGAGAAGACATTTCGAAGACAGCTTTTTGGACCAGATATGGCCAGTTTGAGTTCATGGTAATGCCGTTTGGTTTAACTAATGCACCGGCAATGTTCATGAACTTGATGAACAAGGTGTTCCACCAGTACCTTGACAAGTTCGTGATGGTGTTCATCGACGACATTCTTGTGTATTCGAAGACCCCAAAGGAGCACAAAGAGCACCTGAGGATGGTCTTGGAGACTCTCAGGAAGGATGAGCTTTACGGGAAGCTTTCAAAGTACGAGTTCTTCCTCGACAAGGTTGAATTCCTTGGGCATATGGTGACGGGTGACGGAATCTCAGTTAACCCAAAGAAGATCGAGGCAGTGGAGTCATGGGCTACTCCCAGTTCAGTAGCCGAGATCAGGTATTTTTTTGGGCTAGCAGGTTACTACATGAGGTTTGTATAAGACTTCTCCAGGATTGAAGAACCAATGACTAGGCTGACCAGAAAAGATATAGATTTTGTCTGAACGGAGGATTGTCAGGCCGTATTTGATGAGCTGAAAAAGAGATCGACGACAGCTCCAGTATTGACGTTGCCATCGGGACAGGTGGATTCACTATCTACAGTGATGCTTCAGGGAAGGGTTTGTGTTGCGTTCTTCAGCAGCACGGGAAGGTAATTGCCTATGCGTCCAGGCAATTACGTCCTCATGAAAAAAACTACCCCACCCACGATTTGGAGCTGGCAGAGGTTATCTTTGCTCTAAAGCTGTGAAAACACTATCTGTATAGAGAGCGTGTGGAGATATTCACAGACCACAAGAGCTTAAAGTACGTGTTTACACAGAAAGAGCTGAACATGAGGCAGAGGAGGTGGTTGGAGTTGATGAAAGACTTCGATATTTTATTACAGTACCACCCAGGAAAGGCCAACGTAGTCGTTGATGCCTTGAACAGGTATCCGATGGCTATATACTTGACGACAGATAGACATTTGTTAGCTGATCTGGAGAGCTTGGGAATTTAGGTGCTAGTTCCAGGTATTGAGATTCAGTTGTGGGGATTGCAGATACAGTCTGAGCTGATAGACAGAATCAGATCTACGCTGTATGATGATGAGGCTCTGAGGAGTATCAGGGCACAGGTTTAGACAGGATTATCAGAAGACTTCACTATTGCTGATGATGGGTCTTTACGGCACGGTACTAGGATATGTGTGCCGAGCAGAGAGCTGCGTGAGGAGGTTTTGCAGGAGGCACATTGCTCTCAGTACTCGATGCATCCAGGTGCCAACAAGATGTATCGAGACATGAGGGAGCACGTATGGTGGTATGGTATGAGGCGCGAGGTAGCACGCTTTGTATCCCGATGTTTAGTGTGCCAGTAGGTAATGGTGGATCGACAGAGGCCAGGTGGATTGCTTCAGCCTTTAGCTATTCCAGAGTGAAAGTGGGAGCACGTGACTATGGATTTTATTTCAGGACTTCCGCATTCTCCAGGAGGAAAGGACGCGATTTAGGTCATCGTGGATAGGTTGACCAAATCAGCCAACTTCTTACCATTCAAGGTAGGTACATCGACGGAGAAGCTAGCAGAGATTTACGTGCGGCAGATTATCAGATTATATAGGGTTCCTGTGAGCATCATCTCGGATCGGGATAGTCATTTCACTTCCCACTTCTGGAGGAGTTTGCAGGCTAGCTTGGCACTCAGCTCAAGTTCAGCACCACGTATCACCCCCAGACAGATGGACAGTCTGAAAGGACTATTCAGACTCTCGAGGATATGCTGCGCACTTGTGTTCTAGATCTCAGAGGTTCTTGAGAAGATCATCTACACCTGGTAGAGTTTGCTTTACAACAACAGCTACCAGGCCAGTATTGAGATGTCACCATTCGAGGCTCTATATGGATGGAGGTGTCGCACACCGTTATCTTGGGATGATGTCGGAGAGAGAGAGCCTTGTTAGGACCAGAGATGGTCGTGGATACAGCGAAAAAGGTGAAACTCATCAGAGACAAGACTTCGAGTGGCGCAGGACAGATAGCGGCATTGGGCCGACAACCACCGTAGACCCCTGGAGTTTGAGGTATAGATTTTATTATTTTGGCTTGTGATTATTTTGTTTTAGATTGCATGTTAAGACTGTATTATTCTAGGTTGGAGATCTGGTGTTCTTACGGATTTCTCCGACACGGGGCACGATTCGCTTTGGTGGAGGCGGGAAGCTTAGTCCACGGTACATCGGACCTTTCAGTATCCTTGCGAGGGTCGGTGCAGTGGCCTATAGACTAGACTTGTCGTCTACACTAGAGGGAGTACATGACATGTTCCACGTGTCGCAGCTAAGACGGTACGTGGCAGATCCTAGTCACGTACTAGATCACTCGAAGATCGAGGTTGGTCCGACTCTCAGCCTGAGCAGCCCGTAGAGATCTTGGATCGCAGGGAGAAGGTATTACTGAACCCGACTATTCCTCTGGTTCATGTTGCATGGAGACATCACTCTCCCGGAGAGTCAACTTGGGAGAAAGAGGACCAAATGCGCGAGCAGTACCCGTATCTCTTCAATACTTGAGGTATAGTTATTGTCTGGTTGTATTCTTGTGCTAGTTTAATTCAATTTTGAGGACAAAATTATTTTTTTAGGAGGGTAGACTTGTCACTACCATATTTCTAGAATAGGGGCTTTATTGTCATTTACCATATTTATATTAATGTGTTAATAATTGCATGATATGTGATGCATATTATATTGTGTTCATTAATAACATGGGTTAGTGATCTAGACTTGATGTGACCGAGGACCTTACATTAGACTAGACCTAAAAACCCACTAGACAAATCCATATTCAATTAATTAGCATCTAGTTAAATCTCTCACATGAATTTCTAAATCCCTTAACTAAATAGTTCTTCATGACAAGCCATTAAGGGTAAGAGAGAGATTATACATTAGTAACCCTAACCCTATGGTCGGCCCTATAAAGCTAGAGGGAGCCTCCCTCAAAGCCCCCATCCTTCATGAAGAAACCATAGAAATAGCCTCCAAGAAAAACCCTTATTTTTCTCCACAAATTTCAGAATTTTTAGACCCAAAATCCCTCATTCTTCCCCCATCAAAGAGACCTAGAAGCTTGGGCACAAGGAGACTTGGAGAAGGAGAAGCTACATTGGGAATCAATCTCCCAATAGGTGAAAATCTGGAAACACTCTTTTATTTCCTATTTTAATTAATTGTTTGGCCATTAGGAGCCCACTCATTGATTTAGGAATGACTATTAAGGGAGAGCATGAGTCTCTTTTGGTTTCATGATGATTCTCCATGGTGTCATAGGTGTATTTGGGGGTTTTATGATCCAATGATGCATTTTCCCCTAATTTTTGTAACCCTATATATATATATATATATATATATATATATATATATATATATATATATACGTTTTATTTGCATTAGGGATTTATGCATGTGGATTCTTAGAGTATCCCAGATTTTGCACACTAGGTGCTTGTTGAAATGTTTACTAGGATGTATACCTATTCATATGAGGTATTGGATATGTATATACCAAAGTATGTATATGTATATATATATGTATGTATATGTGTAATGGTATATATGTATATATAACTTGGTGTGGGACTGTCATTGAGTATCGGGTTCCTCAATTTTGTGTTCCCTGTGTGACAGTTATGTGTATGGGATTCCTGTGTGTGCACACTGTGTTGTGCACAGTTGGCTGATACTTGTGCACTGAATATTCAGTTCATGAATGAGCAGTGAGGCCTCTGTGTTTCAGTGTATCAGCAGTTGGTTTATGTGAGTATCGAATTTTCCTCAGGCATTGTGACTGTGACACTGTGTCGGTGTAGTTGGGAGTGAAGTTCCTGAGTTCTGTGAGTGGAAGGAGTGGCAGTAATACTTCAATGTTGTAAACCCCCTAATTTTTCAGGAATTTTTAATTTGGATTTTTTACAATTTTCTGTAATTTTTGGGGATTTAAACTAAGGTATTTTGAATTTAAATGATTTTTAAATGATGTTGATTAATATTAAAATATTATGAAAATAATATTTTTGGGTGTGAAATGAAAAACTAGACATAGGATAATTTTCCAGGAATTTATTGGACCCCAAAAATATTTTTAAAGCCCTAAAAACTAATTTATAATTAAACCAAATTAAACCCTGACTGAACCCGGTTTATTCTTAAATAAACCAAACCGACCCAAACCACTGTCAAACCGAACCAACCAAACCCATCTCTTAATGGGTCGGGTCGGATCCGAATCGAACCCGACCCGGACCCGGACCCGGACCCGTTACCCAATCGGAACCCTAGTCGGATTCCTACCGCCTATACTGTTCCGGCACCCCTATAAATAACCCTAACCCGATCGCCTGAACCCTAGCTCCACCGCCTTCCCTCCTCTGCCACTGCCGCCCTCCGCCAGAACCTCTCCCCTCGCCGTCTCCTTTGCCCAGACCCTCGACCGACGACCCACAGCCCTCGACAACCTCTTCCCTCGTCTTCCTCCGCCGTTCCCCGACCCGCAGCAGCGCCTCGCCGGACCACGACATCCCTCCGCCTCGATCACGACCAGCCGCCGTGACATCTCAGCAACTCTGGCGAAGCCCCCACCGCAGCACTAAAACCCTAGACCGGACACGGCTGAACCTGACCCGGACACGACAGAATCCGGACACAACAGTAACCCGGACACGAAGAAACCCGTTCTACGTAGCCCTGTTCAGGTAATCCGTTCTCTCTCCTCGTTGATCCAATTTCTGTTCTGTCAATTGTGACGCGTAGACTGTGTAACCCCCTCGATGGCCGTGCAACCCGCTCGGTGCATCGCGTCCTGTGACGATCGCAAACCGCAATCCAAAAACAGGAAAAACAACACCCCGTTTTCACCCGGAACTGAATACGTCCAGCCAAACGGGACGACTTGGTCGCGCACGGTCTTCACCGAAAGGTGCGTGCCGTTGATACGGACATGCGAGATTTTGCAGAAATTGATTTGGATGTGCGTGCACACCGGAATCAACGCGTATCCGCCGACAACGCCCCGTATCCGTCTGTTCTAGAATACGTCGTAACTTTGTGTACACACGTCGGATCAAAATGAAACTTGCACCATCGGACTCATAGCAATACGCTGGTCCTGTGACCCAAGTTTGGTTCGATTCTGAGAACATTGACAAAATCGCGTATCGTGGGCCCCGCGGCTCCACTTAACGGGCGATTTCGTGATCGGCTCATCGAAATCCAGTTCTGGAAGTTCCATTGGGTTCGTATCATCGTTTTGGACTTGTTGACACTAAGTTTGACGAATTTGGAGACCATTGGTTCTGACACATTTTTCGGTGCAAAGTGGGCCACACGTGGACTCCACTTTTACCCGAAATTACCGTTTTGCCCCTGTATCCAAATTGGACAAAAGGGAAGTACTTTCTAGCTATTTTGCTTATTCTGGGAACGTTGGTGATGTTTATTTCAGCATCCGGAGATATTTATTCTGCGACCATGGCTTCTGATCCTGTGTGTTGGACTTCGGGACGTTACACTTTACAGCTTTCTTGCCAGGCAAGATACCTTGCCAAATTGCTTACAGTATTTTACATGGTTAGTATATTTCTGTATATTTATTACATTTCTATTTATTTATTGCATGTGTAGTTCCTTTCAGTCATTACTATATATTAGATATATTGACACACACTTGACACTTAGTATCATGAGAGGACAATCATTAGGCGTATGGACTTTTAACCACTCTGGTAAACCGTAGTATATAGCTCGCACTACGGGCGTATGTCGCGCTGGTCGCTACTCCCGCGGTATGTCAATTTCTGGAGTCTCGCTGGTCGCTACCCCCGCGGTATGTCGATTTCTGATATCCACTGACGGGTGTGTGAGTTGTGAGGTAGATCGAGTAGCCTACCCTTGCCCATACGTCGAAAAGTTGTCCTCATTTGCATTTATATAGATTGTCTTGTACAGCGTACTTATATATTTTCAAATATTATGCATGTTTACTGTATTCAAATTGGCATGCTTCTATGTATCTTGTTACGTCCCTCTGAGGACCTAGTCCCTTTCCAGGTGTATTTGTTCTTGAGTATTTGCAGGAGCGTAGATTTGGATGGTTACATATGTTTCGAGGATGTCTTCTCTCTGAGCCCCATGATTGTTAGCTGGTATTCCTATATTGTATTTGTTGTGTTGTACTTTTCTATTCGAGTTGGTAGTGGATTTGTTTCCATCCAACTATCATCCTTAGATACTTATATTGAGATCTAGTTTCATAGATATTGGTTATTTATTTATATATGATTTTCGTGGATGAGATTTAGATTATACCCTATGACTTGTGACATATGTTTATACCACTTGTGGATTTGATATTCATATTACAGCGTACGCACGTGGTGTGGTTTCCATATATTGGAGTTGCCATATCCATGCGGTTGGCATGCTTACGTGTCCTAGTCCTACGTATTTTTGGGACTGGGGCATGACATATTTTTGTGGTGGCCCATGCAGGTCAAGAGCATATTATCTCGGTTACGTTATTGTACCGAACAAGCATGCACCTAGGAATAGAGTATAGGATCTCATCCACAATTGACTATGATTCGCTCTCCTTCCAATCCATTCTGTCTGAATAATTGCATCATGCTTGATTCCTGTACTTCCCTAATAGTTCTTTGAGAATAGCCTTCTGCTAGAATATAGGAACCCCTGTTATTAGGATGATAATTAGGGTAGCACACCTATTAAGAATACAACGAGAATATAGACACACCACTACGTTTAGAATATCTAGTAAACCCTAGAATTCCTTATCTATAGATTGGTTCACCATTACCCCTTGATGTATTATGAAGACTTGAGAGTAGTATAGACGCTACTAGAGTTAGTTAGAAATTTTACCATAATATTTGACCCTAGTATTGAGGAACCAATAGAAAACCAAATTTGAATATTAGGACTGAACCTAACCTTCATAGTTAGATAGTATTGGAGAACTATAAAACTTATATCATTGTCTTATTAGTAGCAGACAGTACCTTAGGAAGCCAAGAGCAATGAATATAACATTCCTCTTGATCATATCTCGAACGTAGCAACTAGCCTACCATTCTCCTTAGAAAACCATGATGCTATCTAGAGCCCTCTATTTTAATTTCATATATTATTCCTCTGCGACCTTAACGTTCGCTAATTGTGCTACGACTAAATTATGTTCTTCTTCATCTTTTTTTTATCTTTCAACTCGTGCCATCTGACACTTCTGCTTATAGACCAAGTTTTTTTATTCTATGATTAGTATATATAGCCTGCTAGGATTATAGTTGTAATTTTTAAATTTTGAAATTGTGTGCTTAGTAGTTAGAACTTGATAGTTTAAGTTATCCTTGTAGATTGAGACCTGGTGCTTATCCTTTAGTTTTAAATTGCGTAACTTGTACCACACCTCAATACGAGTTATATTCCCTTTCCCTTGAGGCCAGTAACTGTTCTATTCTTACTATTGACACTTGCTCTATGAGCGCTATGATTAAGACTTAGGACGACCATGACCTATGTAATGAAAGAGGATACCCTAATAAGTACCAAGACCCCCTTCTCATAAACCTTAAAAGGAGTTTCTACGGTATCCTTAAGGCAATTACAGTATTAGTTAATTTTATAAGTTGGGTAGTATACCTCACAACCTAGTATCACATAGTCTTTTGACCTATTATTGAAGTATGATTGAACAACATTAACTGTATGCTAGCTTAGGACGACGGTATTTTTTTTTCAGACTGTAGAACTTAGAGGCTATACCCCTACTTTGTCGACTATCGACTTAGACAAGGAATTAGTATGACAACTGTAGAGATTATGGAGTTATCTTTTGTGAACTTGAATTATTATGTACATTCTCTTATCATAATCCAGCGTATTTATGTTTGCTGTACTACCTTGACTTATGCCGCTATTATAGCCTAGTTTTTGCAAGCTTAATCTTATATCGAGCTTGTTCATGACATATGTGTTATTGGGGCCTGATCAACCACACTAATACAAATTATCTAATCAGTGTATTATGGTCTAGCTAGACATAGTGCGATTGATTCGCCCTTCGCAATACTATTTTACGTGGATTGAGATGTATAGTTGACCAATAGACAAATATACTTACCCTCTAGATACGACAAAGCATATCATATCAAGTACATAACTGCACCGATGTGAGCATGCGAATAAGAAATTACCAAATAGTATTTCAATCCACAACTGCCTTGACGATTCCCATCTGAATCCTTTAAACGCTTTGATTCCCATACTTCCATTCTATTACCCCTCCTTGAACTCCTTACCATTATTTTTCGTCTTCCCTTGTTTCGGAAAGGCGAAACCTCGTGCTTGGAAATAAGTGATACACTGATAGTGCTAGGTACACCCCATAGGCTAATCATATGACTTAGTGACTCTCTGTTATAAATAATTAAGGGCATATCATAGATGATATGTTTGGTGTTAAAAACTTTAAGGATTCAATAACATAATTAAATAATTTGGGGCATAGCTTTCTTAGATGTATAGCCTTAGATGATAGATGGATAAATTCTAAGTTGGGTAGAGACCACAATGTTCACTTGAGAGGAATTCTTTAGACTGTAATCAAGTGAGATTTGATAGAGAGACCCTACCCTAGTTTAATTTCGAGGACGAAATTGTTTTAAGTTGGGTAGATTGTAAACCCCCTGATTTTTCAGGAATTTTTAATTTGGATTTTTCATAATTTTCTGTAATTTTTGGGGATTTAAACTAAGGTATTTTGAATTTAAATAATTTTTAAATAATGTTGATTAATATTAAAATATTATAAAAATAATATTTTTGGGTGTGAAATGAAAAATTAGACATAGGGTAATTTTTCAGAAATTTATTGGACCCCGAAAATATTTTTAAAGCCCTAAAAACTAATTTATAATTAAACCGAATTAAACCCTGACTGAACCCGGTTTATTCTTAAATAAACCAAACCAAACCGACCCAAACCGCTATCAAATCGAACCAAACCAAACCCATCTCTTAACGGGTCGGGTCGGATCCGAATCGAACCCGACCCGGACCCGAACCCGTTACCCAATCGGAACCCTAGTCGAATTCCTATCGCCTATACTGTTCCGGCACCCCTATAAATAACCCTAACCCGATCGCCTGAACCCTAGCTCCACCGCCTTCCCTCCTCTGCCACCGCCGCCCTCCGTCAGACCCTCTCCCCTCGCCGTCTCCTTCGCCCAGACCCTCGACTGACGACCCACAGCCCTCGACAACCTATCCCCTCGCCTTCCTCCGCCGTTCTCCGACCCGCAGCAGCGCCTCGCCGGACCACGACATCCCTCCGCCTCGATCACGACCAGCCGCCGTGCCATCTCAGCAACTCCGGCGAAGCCCCCACCGCAGTACTGAAACCCTAGAATGGACACGACTGAACCTGACCCGGACACGGCTGAACCTGATTCGGACACGGCAAAATTCGGACACAACAGTAACCCGGACACGAAGAAACCCGTTCTACGTAGCCCTGTTCAGGTAACCCGTTCTCTCTCTTCGTTAATCTGATTTTTGTTTCGTCAGTTGTGACGCGTAGACTGTGTAACCCCCTCGATGGCCGTGTAACCCGCTCGGTGCGTCGCGTCCTGTGGCGATCGCAAACCGTGATCCAAAAACAGGAAAAATAATATCCCATTTTTACCCGGAACTGAGTACGCCCCGCCAAACGGGACGACTTGTTCGCGCGCGATCTTTACCGAAAGGTGCGTGCCGTTGATATGGAAGTGCAGGATTTTGCAGAAGTTGATTTGGATGTGCGTGCACACCGAAATCAACGCGTATCCGCCGACAATGCCCCGTATCTGCCTGTTCTGGAACACGTCGTAACTTTGTGTACATACGTCGGATCGAAATGAAACTTGCGCCATATAACTCATAGCAATATGCTGGTCCTGGGACCCAAGTTTGGTTCGATTCTGAGAACATTGACAAAATCGCGTATTGTGGGCCCCGCGGCTCCACTTGACAGGCGATTTCGTGATCGGCTCATCGGAATCCAGTTCTGGAAGTTCCGTTGGGTTCGTATCATCGTTCTGGACTTGTTAACACTAAGTTTGACGAATTTGGAGACCATTGGTTCTGACACATTTTTCGGTGCAAAGTAGGCCACACGCGGACCCCACTTTTACCCAAAATTACCGTCTTGCCCCTGTATCCAAATTGGATGAAAGAAAAGTACTTTCTAGCTATTTTGCTTATTCTGGAAACGTTGGTGATGTTTATTTCAGCATCCAGAGACATTTGTTCTGCGGCCATGGCTTCTGATCCTGTGTGTTGGACTTCGGGACGTTACACTTTACAGCTTTCTTGCCAGGCAAGATACCTTGCCAAATTGCTTACAGTATTTTGCATGCTTAGTATATTTTTGTATATTTATTACATTTTTGTTTATTTATTGCATGTGTAGTTCCTTTCAGTTATTACTATATATTAGATATATTGACACACACTTGACACTTAGTATCATGAGAGGATAATCATTAGGCGTATGGGCTTTTAACCACTCTGGTAAACCGTAGTATATAGCTCGCACTACGGGCGTGTGTCGCGCTGGTCGCTACTCCCGCGGTATGTCAATTTCTGGAGTCTCGCTGGTCGCTACCCCCGCGGTATGTCGATTTCTGATGTCCACTGACGGGTGTGTGAGTTGTGAGGTAGATCGAGTAGGCTACCCTTGCCCATACGTCGAAAAGTTGTCCTCATTTGCATTCATATAGATTGTCTTGTACATCGTACTTATATATTTTCAAATATTATGCATGTTTACTGTATTCAAATTGGCATGCTTCTATGTATCTTGTCACGTCTCTCTGAGGACCTGGTCCCTTTCCAGGTGTATTTGTTCTTGAGTATTTGCAGGAGCGTAGATTTGGATGGTTATATATGTTTCAAGGATGTCTTCTCTCCGAGCCCCATGATTGTTAGCTGGTATTCCTATATTGTATTTGTTGTGTTGTACTTTTCCATTCGAGTTGGTAGTGGATTTGTTTCCATCCAACTATCATCCTTAGATACTTATATTGAGATCTAGTTTCATAGATATTGGTTATTTATTTATATATGATTTTTTTGGATAAGATTTAGATTATACCCTATGACTTGTGACATATGTTTATACCACTTGTGGATTTGATATTCATATTACAGCGTACACACGTGGTGTGGTTTCCATATATTGGAGTTGTCATATCCATGCGGCTGGCATGCTTACGTGTCCTAGTCCTACGTATTTTTGGGACTGGGGCGTGACAAATGTATCACTCGTGTACATGTATCAGTGTACCAGTAGTGAGTAGTATCAGTGTAGATTCAGTGTATCAGTATCAATGTGAGGTGTGTGTGTGTTAGTAGAGTGTCAGTGAGAGGTGAAGGTGACTGTGTAGTATCGGGTTTCTCGTGTCACTGTGCAGTCGGGTAGATATCAGTTTCCACTGTGTTTAAGAGGTGATGATGATTTGCCCGTGGCATTATAAGATTTTGTATTTATGAAATATCCTGATTCAGGGGTTTGATACTATCTATTATTCCTGCTTATTCCTGCCGCAAAGCATTTTTCCCGTACTTTTGGATGGCTAGATGAATCATTTTCTTCCGTTCATCTCAGTTAAGGTCATCTCTTGTATAACTATCATTTCTTTCGTATTGCCTCGATCAATGTTCACTCTATTCTACCCAAGTTGCTACAATTTCATATCTATGATCTTGTCAACCACTCATCAGATTTGGTAAACTCTTAAGTCAGGTGGCCCTGTTGTTCTTCTGCAGTTGTTTTATAGTGCGAGGCAACGATTGCAGTCATATACTAGCCTACAGAGAAATAAGTGGTAGACAGATGATTTTACTCCTGAGATTGGCTTCACACAGAAGTTCATTGTTTTAGGCAGGTTGGGTTCATTTATTTTGAGTGAGTTTGCTGTGTGCATTCAGAGGAGATTCGAGTAGGAGAGAGTGTGTGTGGGTGATTTCTTAGTGTGCATAGGTTAGTGGTGTCTCAGTATATCAGTGGCAGCATTGAGGAGTCGGGATTCCAATGTGCATGTGCACTTGTGTGTATGTATAATGTTGATAGTATGTTAGTGTTGGTATCAGTAAAATAAGAGGAGTATAGGTCTGTATCGGACCTGATACTCATGAGCAGTAGTGGATACCTGGTTATGTGAATAGACAACCAGTATTAGTAGGATAGGGAGAGGGACATTCACTGATGGTACAATGGTATGTGCAGGCAGTTAGGTTAGTGCAGGGATGCAAAGAAGGAATTCAAATAAAGAGCAGCAGTAACATTTGTAGCATTAGAGAAACAAGGGGGGAAACACGTATAGATTTCACTATGGGTTGCAGTCCCTGTAAACTGCCAGGTTGAGGGTGCACTCAGTTGTACCCGTGTATCCATAAGGGGGGAAAACTTGAGTGCAACAGTGAAGTAGGAGAGATCTACACTGCTACATGATAGGAGTAGTATATGTATGGAGTTGAGAGTATCATGTATAAGAGGGTATCAGTGTTGAGAGTAAAATACGAGTATAAGATAAGTGTAGCAGCTACACCAATGTGCCAGTGTGCAAAGTTAGGAGAGTTGAGTTTCAGTTGTATTAGATTGGTCAGAGTATGTTGTTGTATCTGAACTGCAGACCTGAGGGCAACATGTAGTAACTGTGCAAGTATGGATCTTGTGAATCATTTGGTAAGAGTAGTTAAGCTAAGATACTAGATGAGGGTAATTAGTAATAATTATGATACGATGAGATACCAAGGGTGTAGGTAATTAGGCATGAGAAACTAGGAGTTGTGTTTAGGTGTTAGTGTTAAGACATTGATTGAGATAATAGGATAGTGTGGGTATCCCATGATACCAAAATATTAGTAAAGATACCAGAGAATATTAGTATTAACTAGTATTGACTTAGAAACCTAGAGTTGGATTAGTAACACCTAGCATTAGCTAGTGTGGCTTAGTGTCATAGTGTGTAGACTTAGTATCTTAGTGTTAGACTCTAGCAACCTAGAAATAGTTGGTTTGACTTAGAAATGGCCTTGTGACCTAGAATTGCATCAATTAAATTTATTTTCATTTCTGAACTTTGTATTGATGCAACGTACCATATATTAAGGTCATTGTGATCCCATCTTGGACATCGATCCTCACACCTTGCTCAGGACCACAAGCGAGTACATTCTCTGACAGTTTTCATTATGTTGATTATTTTTATGATTCTAGTTGTAGAGTATACTTGATTCTAACACTGTGGATACACGAGTTAGCATCATAGATACCTGTCATGAGGAGTCGTGATTGGAATCCATCGTGCTAGCTGGGGACGGAGAAATATTAGTAGATTATGTGATCATACCCCACTTTATATGCATCATAGCTCACCCCACATATCACGTTGGGTGTAGCCTGACCATTTACATGCCTTATAGCCTGTTATATATGATTATCCTGACTATTGCTCGCATCATAGCTAACCAGATGGTTCGCCTGACCTCACATGTATCATAGCCAATAATATATAAAAAGCTTGATCTCGTCCCAAGCCAATCACATAGTAAACTGATATTTCAAACACTTAGCTAGAATTTCTATTTCTTTATTCCAGTTCACTCATTTCTAGCATTCACATATATCTGTTCATTGCTAGTTTGTACTATTGCTGATTACTTATTTCTCCACTATTCCTTATTTCCAGTATTTTTCTCATTATGTATTTTCTTACACTATCTTATAGTTTTTGTCAATATAAATGAAACTGCTGTTTAGTACTTGTGCTTCGCTCCAATCCTGACTGGATAACATTTTTCAGAGGACCTTGAGGACTTCTGTCCTATTCACTATGGCCCAGGAGTAGAGGGAGACTACATACCGGAGATTCTAGAGGAGTCACTCTCCTTAGAGGAGACGCCACCCGCAGTCGTTTAGACAGTTCTTTTTATGTATTAACTGTTCTAAACTTGAGACTTGGATTGTATTATTGTTGAGACTATTTATGTTGGGATATCTAGACTCTAAATTACTGTTGTATTTGGGTTGTTGTGCTTGACTTATGTCGGTACTACCTTATCTTTATATCTTATCGTGCCATTTACTTCCTATAGTTATTGTGATTGAGTATCTTATGATTTGTTGATCAATGCATTATTCATTGTCCCCCTTATGGAGTTGAGATCATTGACAGGTTATCTTGTGAGTTATGTTTAGTTGTATTGAGACCTAGACAGCATTCTACCACCGATGCTGCGGCGTAGGCTGGACGTACTAACGACTCATACCCAAATTTCGGGTGCGGGTTGTGACACATTTTAGTGGTGGCCCATGCAGGTCTAGATTCGCAATTAGAGCGATGTCGTAGTAGTGCTCACTTAGAGTATTGCTAGGAGCCTGCTTTAGGAAATATGATTTAGGATTTAGGATTAGAGTATGCCTCAGGTCTACTACGTTCGTGCAACCTCTGGTAAACGTGCCATTGAAGAAACCTAGATTCCCCTCAGACGTAGATTTCATGAGCTGTTATATCTTTGTAGGAGAAAACATGCAAAGTGTTATTGTACCCTTGATGTGAGTACCAAAACCAGTGTCAGATTGTCAATGGAGCAAACTGATTGATCAACCCTCCATTGTCATATTTTTCCCATAATCAAAAACTTGTAGAAGGATTCTTTTATTGTACTTACATACCAAGCGATTATAATACCGAAAGTTTGTTTTACAAAATAAACAAAAAAAAGTTTTCTTTGTATGGAAAACAAGATGATGGCTCAATTGGAAATTTCCTACTCTACTGGCGAGAATGTTGTGATGCAATCTAATACAAATTTGATGAGTACAAGCATCGATACATTGGTCATCGAATTCGACAACAAAAGTTGGAAGAATCCCACTCTCCCGGTCAAGTGAAGCACACTATTGTGTGCAAGACACAAGAAAATTTCCTTCAGAACTTGTATGAATTCACTTACTACCAACCAAGGAGCTAAAGCAGATATATCAATAGCCCTTAGTGGCGTTGATTCAGTTCCTCAAGGAACTATTGTAATTATATTGCATTTAGTACATATAATAATTCAACTAATTTTTCTATTGTAATTATTAGGTTTTCTACTATGACCTTTGATGTTTCAAATCAATCAAGAAAAGATGTTCGTCAAAAATATTATCACCATCTTGATCCTAAAGATAGAAACACTATAAAATGTATCAAGTCAAACAAGTATGCTTTCTATCGTAATCAATAAGCTGTCTAATGGAGGAAGATGATGATGATAAATGATGTCAATCCGTTGTTAGTGTATGGAGATGATGATACGAAGGATGATGAAACTTCAAGGTCTCATATTTTATCAACCTGTGATAGTTTCTTTTTGAGTTCTGAGGATCTCTAACTGGCAGTAGTTCATATTCATGACTTTAGGTACTCCACTTTTTACTATTTCATTAGTGTTATGCATTGACCAGATGTAGAATCATTTTGTTTATTTAAACCTATACAATTTAAAAATAATTCTAGAAATGTATTCCTCTCTCCTGTGAAGCCTACACATTGTGCCTCATGACTAGACTCTAGAGGACCCTAGTGCCTCTAGTGCAGTCACACCTTTTAAAACGCTGGTATGATCGTAGGAAGGAGAATCTTTTAAGAGGACATTAAGAAGCAAAGTTAGTACCTCAGTTAGAAAACCCTTTGTACTGGATGATTAAATCTTATGCAAGCTGCATGAGCATGAGTATACTTCTGATGGTTGAAATTTATATGTATTGTTGCTTCTATACCATTATTCATTCTGATCCAATAATTTGCCCAGACAAGAGTGTAAAATTTTATTAGATGCCTAACTTGCTTAAGGGTATACATGATAGAACTATTGGTCGGGTAACCAAGGCCACCATAAGGTTGGATCATGATATATGCAGTTGTATAGACTGTTAAACCATAGAGCTAGATAAGGTTATAAAAGGTGATACCTAACACCATCAAGAACTAGGTCCCAACAGAAGTGCGTATGGCCAAACATGTCGCAAGCTGATTCACTTCCATTGTCACCATGTCTAGACCTCAGTCGAGCCTCCAAATAATCTGAACCTATGATCTTTGGAAGATTAGGGTAAAACAACATCCTCTTCTCTGGGCATAGCCTCTTGCCTGTGTTCGCCATTAATGTATGTTTGGGAAATCTTCGTTTAATAACCAAAAAAAAGAGTACAAAAAAATCCTAGACAGAGAATCTAAGTATAATATTTTTTATCTTGGTAGTGTGACGATGGAGATCGAACACTGCAGTGACTCTTTTACTCCGTTGACGGTCCGACGAGTGAATGAGGGATGCTCTCTTCTCTTCTCTCTCTCCTGAGCTTGTGTGCACGTACGCAGCTCGCCTTGAGGGGCATGGTCTCTCTAAAGCAGAAAAAGCCAGCATTTGGGACATCCAAGTTGCCTCTATTTATAGCCATCCTATTGATGGGCTATAGATGCCGCATGTCCTTCTGTTTGGTGGCCGCAGGGGGCTTCTTCAACAGAATACAGTTGTAACTGTGGGCGCATAATATGGGTTGAGTCCAGGGCAAGCTGCCACGTAAATATTTTGTTGGGATTTGTTGGAGATTTTGGCGGTTCTCGTCTTCTGTTTGCGTGACTTGGTCAGCTTGACACGTGGCCCACATTTAGTTGGAGAGAATCGCGACAGAAAGATTTCGTCTCAGGAAACCATGGATGTTTGTAGTCTGAGACGCATGTGACGCATGGAATCTGGAACACATGGGGCCAAAGACGTACGGAACGCATAGAGTCTGGAACGCATGGGGCCAGAGATGCATGGAGCGCATAGAGTCTGGAACGCATAGGGCCAGAGACGCATGGAACGCATGGAGTCTGGGACGCATGAGGTCCGCCCCGTACACGTGGCATTGCACGCTTGTCAGAAGTCATTATTAGTCTGACGAGAGCTTCTTGTCGCTTAGTATGCTCACATCTTTCGAGGCGTTCAAAAAATCTTTTTTGTCAGGATTCTCTCTCAGACGTAATCTTGGTGTCAGGCCTTTATACGGCCAATATTTGGAGACGCATGGATGCTGCTTTTTCTTGGCCGCATGGTTATCCTGCGGCCTTATTTTTTATGAGTACTGTGGGGCGCATATTTGTTGAGCGCATGGATCTAAATTTTTTATGCTTCTACAAGACCCCCTTCAAAGTTTTTAAACTGATAAGTTTGGGATACTTTGAATAAGAAGCATGGAGGAGATGACTTTAGGCCGCATGGAGGGCGGGTCGCATGGACAAGTCTTTGTCAGGTTGTCAAATCTCTATTTAATGCAGGATTCGGCTCGATATCCGAGGAGATTTCTTGGGACTTTGAGTCAACGGTAATTTTCGAGGAGATAACTGTAGATCACGCAAATCGAGGCATCCGGTTCATCCTCATAACTCCTGGTTCATTGTCTCGATCTTCTCACACGTCCAAGGAGCCTATAAATAGGCAGGCTAGGGAGGAGGAGAGAGAACTTTTGTCTCTCGGCTTTCCCCTCTTTTTACGAAAGAAGATGCCGAGGGCTACTGTTCGTCTTGTCCAGGAGTTTGTCAGAAGTGGCGTCGATCCGTGGCCCCCTGATGCTGGCATTCCCTTTGGAGGTAAGAGAGGGTGTTATGGTGGCAGGGACACACACACAGAGGCACAAGTACACGGTCTTGCACCGTATAGCTGTGTAGTCATCCGCAACATGCGCGTAGAGCCTATTTTTGGCTTGGCCGCATGGATGAGAAATTGGTCCATCTGTGGCTTGGCCGCATGGCTAAGAGTTTCTCTCACTCATGCGTGCGGACTTGCCCATCTCGAGATGTCCCCTCCTGCGCGTGGCTGTGACTGGGAAGTGGTCATGCAGTTGTTGTACATTTTTGCAATCTTCGTTGGAGACTGATGTGTGTTCTTCTTATACAGGTTTTACCACCTTTTGCGGTGCCCAAGATGGAGCATGGAAGGATATCATAGAACCTGTCATTCGAAGAGAATGCCAACCTTATGCGGCGGTTCCTCGTCAAGAACTGATCCAGGAGTGAGGATGAACATCCTGCGTCATGCGCGAAGTTGTCTATGTCTATGCAGCGTGCTAGCTGCGTTTCTCCCCCTTATGCGGCTTGCTACCGGCCGGGGCGTGCGACATCGATGATAGAATTTGGATTAATTACCATTCTTGTCTTCGATCTTCCTGCATGGTTGTAGAGCGCCTTCTCCTGCTTCTCCCTTGCTATCCGTCAGTATGTATTCTTTTCCACATACTGAGGTTTGCACTGTTGAGGGATAATCCAGAAAGCATTGAGTTCTGCTATGGGCTCGACTTGTGTCAGTAGCAAAGACAACACAGAGGGGCACCTCTAATGAAAAGGTTCACATCAGCGAGACTTCATGGAAACCCTTAAAAATGGGTTTCCATTATATGTAGTCATGACCTTGAATACTAATAAAAAACCCTTGAATGTAATAGATTTTCATCATATGTACTCATGATCTTGAATTAATCAATAAAGTCTCTCCTTTTTCAAAATTTCTTCATTTGTATTTGTCACATTATTTGTTGTGGACTTTGGGTATTGTATTAGAGGTAATATGGACGTAGCGCAATACCGTAGTCTTTCACGGATATCCCACTGGGGGATCTTTAGTGGACCTATTACTTCTTGCACACTTGACTGCAAGTAATAGATTCGATACAAGCCTTGCCAGAAGTGATATTGGCGTGGCAAGTTTTGTTGACTTAATACTGCTGGCGTACTTAAAGTTAAGTACGGGTGCTAAGTTTTTAGATGACGATCGATATCAGAGGTAATGTGGACGTGATGATCGATACTCAAGTAGGAAGGTTTGCTCAGAGGTAAGAAGGATATGGCAAACCCTATTGGGGAGGATATGAGGACGATAACTCAGAGATAACGTGGACGTGAGCTAATTGATAGTCATACCGAGAGGTTAGGTACGATCTCGGTATTTTTGTGGAAGAAAAAGAAAATGAGCCAGAGTTAATATGGACGTGGCTATTTTTTATGGAAAACATGGGCTGCTCATAGTTCAGAGGTAATATGGATATGAACTGTTTGCTTCCATCGAGGACATCCCACTGGGGGATCTTTAGTAGACATATTACTTCTTGCGCACAAGTGTACAAGTAATAAGTTCGAGACGAAACCCTATCAGAGGTAACATGGACGTGATAGATTTTGTGGACCCATTACTTATTGTGCACCTGAGTGCAAGTAATAGGTTTGAGACAAGCCCTGCCAGAGGTAATATGGACGTGCCAGGTTTTGTGGACTTAACACCGCTGACGTACTTAGAGTTAAGTACGGATGATAAGTTGAGATGACAACCGATATCAGAGGTAAATATGGACGTGATAATCGATAGCCAAACCCGGAAGGTTTGATCAGAGGTAATATGGACATGACAAACTCGGTCGGGGAAAAATATTAGGGAAGTAGTTCAGATGTAATATGGACGTGAACTAATGTCCGAAAAACTCACCGAGGAGTGGTTTGCTGAGTGTGGTCTACCCGGGAATATAGATAGACCTGAGGGTTACTCCGCTGGAAAGATCATTAGAACGATAGCTCAGAGGTAATATGGACATGGCTAACGTCTAACGAGACTGGTTTTTGAATGATCCCTGCGAGATTGTACAGGTGGACCTGAGGACTGCTCCGTTGTGGAGCTTTTGAGGATCCACTATCCGTTGCGTATCCAGGACTCCTGAATACCGATAATAGCTTGTTGAGGAAGGACAATGTCGTGCATAAGTACTCGCTGGGGATGAACAACAAAAAGTAGAAACCTTGTACAGTTTTGTTGTCCTGGTGGGGATAGAGAGAAGTACAAGCCTAGCCTTAGACATAGTACTTTTTCAGGAACTTGCCGTTGATGGACATCATGAGCAAGTCGCAATTAGGTTTTGTCAGTCGGTAGGCGCCATTGGAGAATACAGATTCTACGACGACGGGCCTTCCTATTTGGGTTAGAACTTGTCGGTCGTCTCGTGGGTCATAACCATCAACCTTCTTACTGTCAGGACGAGGTCACCCACTTGGTAAGTCCTCTTCTTGACCCGTTTGTTGAAGGTCCTTGAGAGACGCACTTGGTATAGTTCAATGCGCTGTTAAGCTAAGAGACGTTTCTCGTCGAGTGCTTCTAACTCTTGTAGCCGTCGACGGTGATTGTCGCCGACGGTTAGCCGGATGGAGAGAGCCACTCGGAGCGAAGGAATTTGGACCTCAAGGGGGAGGACCGCTTCGCTCCCATAGACCAAGGAGAATGGCATGCTACCTGTTAGCGTTCGGACCGTTGTTCGATAAGCCCAGAGACATTCACCCAGCCTCTCATTCCAGTCGCTCTTATTGGATGACACGAACTTCTTGAGTAGCTTTATGATGGTCTTATTGAATGCTTCCGCCAAACTATTTGCTGCTGGATTGTAGGCCGTTGAGGCTATATTATGAATTCAGTTTTTGTCACAAAATCGATAAAAAGCGTGACTTGCAAACTGTGGACCATTGTCGTGGATGATCCTCTGTGGTAAGTCAAAGCGGTATATGATGCGATGCTTGACGAAGCTGATCACATTTGATGTTTTGACTTCAGCGAGTGGTACGGCTTCCGCCCACTTGGAGAAGTAGTCGGTGATAGCCAAGATGAACCGATGTCCCTTCGACGAAGGTGAACTAATCGGTCCGATAATGTCTATTCCCCAGGCTTCGAGCGGCCAAGACGCAACGGTTGGATATAGGAACTCCGAGGGTTGGTAGATGAAGTCAGCGTGGATTTGGCACGCTTGGCACTTCCTTGCGTAGTTAAAAATCTGCGACCATTGTCAGCCAATAGTAACCCATTCTCCGGAGATGGTCCTGTAGCTTGGGTCCGGGCTGATGGGCACCGCATACCCCGTCGTGAGCCTCGCGGAGAGCCTGCTTCGCTTATGCATTCGATAGGTATCATAGCAGAAGGCCGTCGTAGGAACGATGATACAACATTTTGGTAGCCATATCGTAATAGAACCGGAGAAAACATCTTTTGATAGAAGTGGCTTCCTTTGGGTTCTCGGGGATAATTTTATAGACTGCGTAGTCAATGAATGGGAGTCTCCAGTCTTGGGAGTCAATGCTTGTCTCTACTGAGTAGCTCAGGCACAGACAAAGGTTGTTCTTCGGGAAGACCAGCTCTTGACCGACAACGTGATCAGTTCATGAGTATTGACTGGAACAGCTAAAGAGGCTGCGAGGCTAGCAAGGGCGTCAGCCTCGATATTTTACAGTGGAGGGACGTGCTCTATGAAGAACACCTCGAAGGTGGAGATAATGTCGAGCACGACTTGGTGGTAGGGAATCAAGTCTTCATTTTGGACTTCGTACTCGCCTCGGACTTGATTGACTATCAGCTTGGAATCGTCGTAGGCTTCCAGGTAGTCAACTCCAACTTGTTTAGCGAGTTGGAGCCCCATGACGAAAGCGTTGTACTCTGCCAAATTGTTGAAGCATGGCTCGGTAAGGGAGTAAGTGTGATTGATGACCAGGTTGTGTGTGAAAATCCGTACTATCCCGACACCAGCGACAATATGGCCTTTGGGCCTTGTTCTTGAAGCATCGTCGAAGAACATTAGCAAAATGACTTCTGCATGTTCGAGTCCGCTACCTCGTCTGGGATCTTATCATAGAGCTTCGAGATTTTCGGTACAGGGTGGGCTACAAGAAGATCTGCCAATGCTTGGTCTTTGACCGCCTTTTGTGGGACAAATATCATGTCGTATGGTGACAACAGTATTGCCCATGTGGATAGGCAGGAGTTGAGTGCTCCGGTTTTAGTCATGATAACCCTGAGGGGATTAACTCGCGAGATCACATGGATAGTTTATCCTGCCACGTAATGCCGAGCCTTCTGAATGGCGAAGACCAGAGCGAGGCACTCCTTCTCAATAGGATTGTACATGTGCTCTGCGCCGGCCATCATTCTGCTGAGATAGTAGATGGCTTGTTCGTTACCTGCATCGCTTGTCTGGGCTAGAAGAGCCCCGAGGGAGTGATCCATTGCCCGCACATACAGTAATAAGGGTCTTCCCACAACGGGGACCACTAATACTGAAGGATTCATGAGGTACTCCTTGATGTCGTTGAAAGCGCGTTGGCATTCTTCGTTCCAGACAAATGAGACTCCCTTCTTCATAAGCTGAGTGAACGGTTGACAACGTCCAGAGAGGTTTGATATGAACCTCCTGATGTATGACAGTCTTCCTTGAAGGCCACAAAGTTCTCTAAGGTTCTTTGGTGTGCGTATTTCAAGGATTGCTTTAGTCTTGTCAGGGTCTACATGGATACCCTTAAAAGTTATGACAAAACCCAGGAACTTGCCACTGGAGACTCCTAGGAAGGATTTGGTGGGATTTATCTTGAGCTGGTGTGCACACATAAGGTCAAAAATAGTCTTCAAGTCCCGGAGGTGATCATCTTTGGAGCGACTCTTGACGGCGATGTCATCAACGTAACACTCCACCGTCTTGCGTAGATGTTCACGGAAGATGGTGCTTATAGCTCGCTGGTATGTAACACCGACATTCTTTTGACCAAAGAGCATGACTGTGTAGCAGGATACTCCAATCGACGTTTGGAACGATGTGTGCTGCTCGTCGTCAGGAAACATCTTGATTTGATTGTAACCTGAGAACCCGTCCATGAAGGACATGCGCTCGAAGCCACAAGTGTTGTCGATCATTATGTCGTGATCGGAATGAAAAACTCGTCCTTAGGGCATGCCGCGTTTAGATCGCGAAAGTCAATGTAGATCCGGATCTTTTCGTTCTTTTTGACGACGGGCACGATGTTGGGTACCCAGTCCGGATGTTGTTCTTAGCGGACGAAGCCACTAGCTATCAGTTTGTTGACTTCAGCTTCGATGGCGTTCATGATGTCCGATCGGAACCGCAGTTGCTATTGCTTGACTGGCTTAACGTTCGGCAAGAGGTTGAGTTTGTGGACCGCAATTTGGGGGTCCAATCTCGGCATGTCTTCGTAACTCCAGGCTGTAAACCCCCTCATTTATTCTATAGATAGTCTGATTTGGGATAGAAAATTTTGGTTAAACAACAGTTTATTGAGGTTTAGTGTAAGGTTGCAGATGTCTGTTTATTTTAATTAAACCCTTGGCGTGCCCTACCGTTGTTGAATTATTCGGAGCCCAACATCAGTCCATAAATTCTAACAGATTGTTGCACTTTTGACTTGACCCGCCAATTTAGGTGCTGGACTTTTTCGTCTTTCAAAATCAGATCCCTTGTGCCCTAAATTAATTACACAACTTCCCGTATCCAAATTTTATATTTAAATCCCGTGTCGGACACCTGTGTCGTTGCCATCAATTTTGAGACACCAACTTAACCCGTTAAGCCGGACCGATTAAAGGGTCCAAGACTGATACCAAGCCTACACCATTTATGACCTTTGTGTCACTCCCAAATTGAGACCCCAGGTGCCCCAATTTAATTTAAAAGCGCGAGACATATTTTATTCTAATTAAATTAGGGATACCAACTTAACTAATCCATTTTTAATCCCAATTTAATTCCAATGCCCATTTAATTAAGCCCATGCCAAACACACAACACCCATCACCCTATATAACACCAAACACCAATTCTCCCACAATTTTTTCATCATTTTATGTGTTTGTGCAAATACCCAAACTTAAGGGCTAAATTGCAAATATTGTGACATGTGGCACACCCTCATTGGTCAAAGCCAAATGAAGAGGCCACCCCTCTTCCTTGACCGGTCAACATCCCTCCTCCCTCTCTTTAGGATGAAGAAAACATTTCCTTCATGTGCAATCACCACCACCCATTTGAATTGGGTCAATCCCCACCATCCAATCCTCACACCCCTCCCTATATAATGTCTCTTTCTCCCCTCTTCCCAATGCAGGCCCTAATCCCCATGCCTAGAGAAACCCCCACCCCCTCTCTCTCTCCTCCCTCTTCTACATTCAAAACCCCAAACCGAGCCTCCCATTCTCTTCTTCTTCTTCTTCTTCTTCTTCTTCTTCTTCCTTTCTTCTTCTCCATCTTTCTTCCTTCTTCTTTGGAGAAACCCCACCCGAGAACTGCTTCGGTCGGACCCCCCCTCCGGCCACACCCACTGAATCCCCCACGAGCTCCGGCGAGCCGCGAGCTTCCTCCACCCTACTCCGGGAGCTACTGCAGGACCCCTTCGTCCACCGTGGCTGCTGCCCCGGCCGAGAACCCGCTGCCATCACCCGAACCACCACCTGCACTCGATTGTCTCCGGCCGAGATCTACCCGCGCGGCCGTTCTCCATCCGCTGAGCCAAGCTGCTGCTTCGGTCGAGCAACTCCAGCCTCTCCATTTTTTGGCCATCGACTGATGCTCACCACGACTTCACCGAGCCTGCCCCCAGCTTCACTCCCCAGCCAGTCATCACCGTCGACTCCACGAACCACCACCCCTCTGGCCAACCGACAACAGCTCATTCCTCCCCCGGTCTGTTGTTCCCGCCACCACTCCGACGAGCACGAGCTCCGGCGTCCCCGTTCTTCCCCGGTGAGTTTCTCCACAAGCTGCGACACCACCACCACCACCTCGAGCACATCCCCGCACCTCCAGCTTCACGTCACCCCGCCACCTCGACTGCCAATCTTCGACGGCCAACCCCTTACGCCACCCCGCACCTCCATCCGCCCATCCTCAGTTCTCCGGCCAGCAGTCACCTCGCTGAGGTAAAACATTCTCCCCCCTCTCTATACACTTATATATTGTTTTATGTATTGTTAGTTTTAGGGTTTATGTTTAAGTATTGTGGATTACTTAGCTAATATTTAGGGTTTAATTCCATAGGAATGAAATAGAATTTATGGATATATATTGAGTTAGGGTATGAGAATGCATGGATCCTTGTTTAGGGTTGGGATCACATGAAATGGTTATGAACTATGTGCATGGGTGGAAATTGCAAGGTTAACATTTAAGGCATTGAGCATATAATGAGTTTATGATATTGGGATACATTGAGATATAAGGGCATCTAAATTTATTTATGCATTTGATTATTGTTGTTGAGCAGATTAAATTGTTGCAAAATAATACTATGATTTATCATCGAGGGACAGGTGATTTATTATGAACTAGTGTGTAGTATCAAACCATTAATTGGTGATTTGGGGACTGAATATTAATGATGGATTTAATTGAAGAAAAGTACTATTTGTGAACTGGTAAGGATGATATAAAACAGAAGGTTTAAATAATTATAAATTGTGTATTTGAGGATGACAGTAAATGTACGTATTAACGTCGGTGCACACCGAGGCAAAATATGAGGAATAAATATGCATGATCTACCAATGAACACTGTGATGTGCTGAATATAGAAGGATTGAGGATGGTTTGATGATATTGTACAGATGATTAGTTGATTTAATGTATCGTACCAATAGTCAACCGAGGTCAACCCTCTAGCGTCTTGTCCTTGTGAGTTGTAGCTGAGACTGAGCATATGTATAGACGTGTGTCACATCCCTGTTTGCCGCATGATAGTTTATTGATTGAGTTTGTATCTCATCTCTAGGTACTACGGGACCTGAGGACTTGGACGTGGTACCGGATCCCCGTCATCAGCAGCCGGACGCAGGCAAGTGTACCTTGCCACCCTGTATTTCAGTTATAGATATTTTATTGTTTCATTATGTACATTTGTGCGCGTATTGTTTACGATTGATACTTCGCGTCCGGATCACAATCGGGTGCAGACGTGCGTCGTAACATTTTATAACGAATGCTAGATATTCGTAACACCTCGATGTACGTACCTGAGTATATCGTCACCCCAGGATACATTCTTACACTGTTATCATGCCAAATTTCTTATATCCTGATACTGACATCATGACCGGAGACTGGGACGACCTTAGGGTCGTGACTGTTGAGTTATTTCTGTGTGACGAGACTGTTAGATAGAGGTTCAGGTTCAACGCACAATCGTTGACCGCTTGGGATAGGGAAGACAGTTACTAGACGTTTGGGCTCCTCTGTACGCGCTTATATATATATATGTATTATTTCTGTAGTGATCCTGTATCTAGTGTAGTTGTATCACCTGTGTGACTCTTTGCCCGGAGCTGTAGTACGTCCCGTGTGTTTTCGTGTCCGGAGCTATGGTTTTATTTTGGATAGCCCACGCGTCGAACATTGTCTTTAAACTGTGTCTCACTTGGTTGGTTATGATAGATTACCCTGTCGTTGTACTTGTACTTTCTGTTATACTTGGCATGCTGTATTTTTGTACCTTGTTACGTCCCTCTGAGGATCTGGTCCCCTGCCAGTTTTACAGCATAGACGATTACTGAGCATTGGAGTTGCTGATGGAGTTGCACGTCTTGCGGGCATTATACCAGGTACTCATATCATTTCCACCGGCATTATGGTTACTTTATTCTTATTGATTATTCATCTGCTGTTGTAGCCTAGTTTTTGGTAGACTCATCTCTTCTCGAGTCTATTCGAGTTTGTGTGTTATTGGGCGGCCGACTTTAGCATATATAGCTCTTTCTTGTATACTGTTGTACATTGTGGATTGAGACATAGATGTTTACATTTATGGGATGTCTAGATAGTGCCCTTTATATTATACAACTTATACGTATTCGAGTCAGACCAGAGTCTAGTCGAGTGCGTAGCTGGCGTGTCACGTATTCCTGGTCCTACGTATTTTGGGACTGGGACGTGACATATTTTTGTGGTGGCCCATGCAGGTCCGATTTAAATCATCTTGGTCACTTGACTATGCCAAGCGAGCCTGCAAATTAGGAATAGATATTATGATGTATTGTTGAATATGATCTCAATCCATAATCGATTTTAAAAACTCTTTGTATGTGATTATCGCCCTTGGACTTCCAATTGTATTCGTTCAGTTTTCGCCAATATCGTTATCATTGTTTCTCATCTCCTATTATTATTCGGGAAGATGAATGCTCTAGCCTGATGGTTCCCTCCAGAAGAAGATCGTAGCCTAGACGACAGAAGACAGAATTCGTATAACATTCTCTGAGAAGATTGTTACCCTGAGTAGGATAGATTGATAGGTTCTTTTGGATTCTAGAACTAGTGTGGAAGGTTAGCAAAAGAGTTGGACCCAGTAGTACCCTATCCGTGCTCGAGATAGCAGTGATCTTGGAAGTACTGGGAGCTGAAAGGATTATTGATCATGACCTAGAATAATTTATGGAAATGCATAGCCTGATGATGGAAACTAGTGGTTGTATAAGATAGCAATACTAGAAACGATGTTATGAGCTAGAGGAGATGAAATTTTAGGATCTCACTTGGAAGATGATGATCTAATACCATAAATTTTAGTATGTGCTTGGGTGACATCATTATTATAATTGCACTATGCGACCCGGAGCAATAAATAACGGGAAGAAGAAATTAGAGGAATAAATTTTTTGGGAAAACTTTGAGGAGAAGAGTAATTATACATTAGGCAAGGAAATTTTTTTTTTGAGGATTGATGTTGAAAACAGAACAGGAGAATTTATTATGAGGTTTAGTCTAGACTATGACATTATCCTAGACAGGGATTGGTTGAGCCAATGCCACGCGATGCTAGATTGTCGGCGTGGTTATATTATTTATGACCACCAGATTACCATGAGTTTGAGTTTCTTCAGAGAGAGCCCGGGAGCATGGTGCCCATCTACCTTAGAGGCACACAATGCAGGAGGTGAACCAGTGTACCCCTGTATTATATCAGAGTTTGAGGATGTGTTTCTAGAGAATCTTCCATGCCTGCCACCTGACAGAGAGTTAGAGCTTGCTATAGAGTTGACTCCAAGAGCCGAGCCGGTTATTTTTCCCGTCTTCAGACTAGCACCGATAGAGTTGGTTGAGTTGAAGGTCCATAGTAGAGGACCTCTTAGACAAGGGTTTCAGTCGGGCTAGTGTTTCTCCATGGGGGAATACCCATCTTAATTGTGCCGAAGGAAGACGGGACGGTACATTTGAATAAACTAAGTGGAGCATATGTATTCTCGAAGATCGTTCTCAGAACAAGCTATCATCAGATCAAGGTACGGAGAGAGGACATTCCGAAGATGGCTTTTCGGACGTAGTATGGACACTATGAGTTTCTAGTCATGCCGTTTGGTTTAACCAACGTGCCAGCAGTATTTATGAGCTTGAGGAACAATATTTTCCACCAGTACTTAGATAAGTTCATAGTGTTGTTCATCGACGTCTTGGTATATTCCGAGAGCCAGAAGAAGCACGAGAGACATCTCAGGATCGTGTTGGAGACGCTGAGACAGGAGAGGCTGTATGCCAAGCTCAGCAAATATGAGTTATGTTTAGATAGAATAGATAGCCTACGCATCGAGACAGCTAAGAAATCATGAGAAGAACTCTCCGCCGCACGATCTAGAGCTAGCTGCAGTAAAAATTGTACTAAAGCTATGGCGACACTACCTTTATGGAGAGCGTGTTGAGATTTACACAGATCACAAAAGTCTGAAGTATTTCTACACGCAGAAGGAGCTCAACATGAGACAGAGGCGCTGGCTAGAGATGATGACAGATTATGATATAGAGTTGCAGTACAACCCTGGCAAGGAGAAGGTAGTAGCAGATGCCTTAAACAGGAAGCCCATGGCATACTTTTTGACGACTCAGCAGAAATTTGCTAGAGGACCTCCAGGAGCTTGGGATAGAGATTGTATTGCCAGGCATGGATGGACAGATGACAAGTCTCGAGGTTCAGATCCCTATCTACAGATGATTGAGAGGATCAAGGCGGCCCTGCCTACAGATGTGAGCTTTCGACGTCTACGAGAGAGGACAGAGGCCGCCATACAGACGGGACTCAGGATTCATGAAGACGGAACATTGAGGTGTGGAGATCGCCTATACGTTCCGAGTGGCGAGTTACGCCAAGAGTTGATGACCGAGGCTCATAGCTCGATTTATTCTATTTATCCCGGGGGTACGAAGATGTACCGAGATTTGAGGCAACATTTCTGGTGGCATGGGATGAAGAGAGATTGCAAGATTCGTGGCGAGATGTTTAGTTTGTTAGCAAGTCAAGGCTGAACATCAGAGGACTGCAGGACTATTGCAGCCGCTTTCTATCCCCGAGTGGAAGTAGGAACACATTACCAAGGACTTCGTCACAGGATTCCCGCGGAGCCCTAGCGGGAAGGATGCAGTTTGGGTTGTCGTAGACAGACTCACCAAGTCTGCACATTTCTTGCCCTTCAGAGTTGGGCAGTCCACGGAGATATTAGCTGACATGTATATGAGGCAGATAGTACGACTACATGGAGTGCCTGTCAGTATCGTATTAGATCGTGATTCCAGATTCACGTCACATTTTTGGCGGAGTATGCAGGAGAGTCTAGGAACTCGTCTCAAGTTTAGCACGGCATATCTTCCACAGACTGATGGCCAGTCAGAGCGCACGATACAGATACTAGAGGATATATTGAGAGCGTGCATGATCAATTTTGGAGGATCTTGGGAGAACCATCTACACTTGGTAGAAATTCTCCTACAATAACAGCTACCCGGCTAGCATACAGATAGCACCTTATGAGGCACTGTATGGCAGGAAGTGTAGGTCACCACTATGTTGGAGTGACGTGGGAGAGCGTCAGATACTTGGTCCAGAGTTGGTGACACAGACAGTGGAGAAAGTCAAGCAGATTCAAAGCCACCTGCGTGCAGCACAGGACAGACATAAACATTGAGCAGAAGTGCACCGCAGACCTTTGGAGTTCAAGGAAGGTGACCATGTATTTTTGAAGATATCGCCTACTCGTGGTACCATCAGATTCGGAGGCAGAGGCAAGCTGAGTCCGAGGTACATCGGACCTTTTGACATCTTGGAATGACTTGGCGAAGTGGCTTATCGTCTTGCATTGCCTCCATTATTAGAAGGAGTGCATGACGTATTTCAAGTATCGCAGTTGAGGAGATACGTGGCAGACCCTAGCCACGTGCTTGATCATTCGAAGATTACAGTTGGGCCCAGTTTATCTTACGTAGAGCAGCCAGTGGAGATACCCGATCACAGTGAGAAGACTTTGAGAGGTCAGACTATTCGACTGGTCAGAGTTGCATGGAAGCATCATTCGCCAGGCGAGTCTACCTGGGAGCGCGAGGATTTCATTCGACAGCAATTCCCGTATTTATTTGAGGACCAAGGTACGAATTTACGTACCGCATTTGATTACCAGCTTGCTTTAAAATTCTCTTAGCTATTATCGTGCTTTACTTTTAATTTTGGGGACAAAATTTTTTTAAGTTGGGAATGATGTAAACCCCCTCATTTATTCTATAGATAGTCTGGTTTAGGATTGAAAATTTTGGTTAAGCAGCAGTTGATTGAGGTTTAGAGTAAGGTTGCAGATGTCTGTTTATTTTAATTAAACCCTTGGCGTGCCCTACCGTTGTTGAATTATTCGGAGCCCAACATCAGCCCATAAATTCCAACAGATTGTTGCACTTTTGACTTGACCCGCCAATTTAGGTGCTGTACTTTTCCGTCTTTTAAAATCAGATCCCTTGTGCCCTAAATTAATTGCACAACTTCCCGTATCCAAATTTCATATTTAAATCCTGTGTCGGACACCTGTGTCGTTGCCATCAATTTTAAGACACCAACTTAACCCGTTGAGCCGGATCGATTAAAGGGTCCAAGACTGACACTAAGCCTACACCATTTATGACCTTTGTGTCACTCCCAAATTGAGACCCCAGGTGCCCCAATTTAATTTAAAAGCACGGGACATATTTTATTCTAATTAAATTGGGGATACCAACTTAACTAATCCATTTTTAATACCAATTTAATTCCAATGCCCATTTAATTAAGTCCATGCCAAACACACAACTCCCCGTCATCCTACATAACACCAATTCCCCCATAATTTTTCTATCATTTTATGTGTTTGTGCAAATACCCAAACTTAAGGGGCTAAATTACAAATGTTGTGACATGTGGCACACCCTCATTGGTCAAAGCCAAATGAAGAGGCCACCCCTCTTCCTTGACCGGTCAACATCCCTCCTCCCTCTCTTTTGGATGAAGAAAATATTTCTTTCATGTGCAATCACCACCACCCATTTGAATTGGGTCAATCCCCACCATCCAATCCTCACACCCCTCCCTATATAATGTCTCTTTCTCCCCTCTTCCCAATGCAAGCCCTAATCCCCATGCCTAGAGAAACCCCACCCCCTCTCTCTCCTCCCTCTTCTACATTCAAAACCCCAAACCGAGCCTCCCATTCTCTTCTTCTTCTTCTTCCTTTCTTCTTCTCCTTCTTCCTTCCTTCTTCTTTGGAGAAACCCCACCCGAGAACTGCTCCGGCCGGACCACCCTCCGGCCACACCCGCTGAATCCCCCACGAGCTCCGGCGAGTCGCGAGCTTCCTCCACCCTACTCCGGGAGCTACTGCAGCACCCCTCCGTCCACCGTGGCTGCTGCCCCGGCCGAGAACTCGCTGTCATCACCCGAACCACCACCTGCACTCGATTGTCTCCGGCCGAGATCCACCCGCGCGGCCGTTCTCCATCCGCTGAGCCAAGCCGCTGCTCCGGTTGAGCAAATCCGGCCCCTCCATTTTTCGGCCACCGACTGATGCTCACCACGACTTTACCGAGCCTGCCCCCAGCTTCACTCCCCGGCCAGTCATCCCCGTCGACTCCACGAACCACCACCCCTCTGGCCAACCGATAGCAGCTCATTCCTCCCCCGGCCTGTTGTTCCCGCCACCACTCCTGCGAGCACGAGCTCCGGCGTCCCCGTTCTTCCCCAGCGAGTTTCTCCACAAGCTGCGACACCACCACCACCACCTCGAGCACATCCCCGCACCTCCAGCTTCACGTCACCCCGCTACCTCGACTGCCAATCTCCGGCGGCCAACCCCTCACGCCACCTCGCACCTCCATCCGGCCATCCTCGGTTCTCCGGCCAGCAGTCACCTCGCCGAGGTAAAACATTCCCCCCCCCCCTCTCTATACACTTATATATTGTTTTATGTATTGTTAGTTTTAGGGTTTATGTTTAAGTATTGTGGATTACTTAGCTAATATTTAGGGTTTAATTCCATAGGAATGAAATGGAATTTATGAATATATATTGAGTTAGGGTATGAGAATGCATGGATCCTTGTTTAGGGTTGGGATCACATGAAATGGTTATGAACTATGTGCATGGGTGGAAATTACAAGGTTAACATTTAAGGCATTGAGCATATAATGAGTTTATGATATTGGGATACATTGAGATGTAAGGGCATCTAAATTTATTTATGCATTTGATTATTGTTGTTGAGCAGATTAAATTGTTGCAAAATAATACTATGATTTATCATCGAGGGACAGGTGATTTATTGTGAACTAGTGTGTAGTATCAAACCATTAATTAGTGATTTGGGGACTGAATATTAATGATGGGTTTAATTGAAAAAAAGTACTATTTGTGAAATGGTAAGGATGATATAAAACAGAAGGTTTAAATAATTATAAATTGTGTATTTGAGGATGACAGTAAATGTACGTATTAACGTCGGTGCACACCGAGGTAAAATATGAGGAATAATGAACACTGTGCTGTGCTGAATATAGAAGGATTGAGGATGGTTTGATAATATTGTACAGATGATTAGTTGATTTAATGTATCGTACCAATAGTCAACCGAGGTCAACCCTCTAGCGTCTTGTCCCTGTGAGTTATAGCTGAGACTGAGCATATGTATAAACGTGTGTCACATCCTTGTTTGCCGCGTGATAGTTTATTGATTGAGTTTGTATCTCATCTCTAGGTACTACGGGACCTGAGGACTTGGACGTGGTACCGGATCTCCGTCATCAGCAGCCGGACGCAGGCAAGTGTACCTTGCCACCCTGTATTTCAGTTACAGATATTTTATTGTTTCATTATGTACATTGTGCACGTATTGTTTACGATCGATACTTCGCATCCGGATCACAACCGGGTGCAGACGTGCGTCGTAACATTTTGTAACGAATGCTAGATATTCGTAACACCTTGATGTACGTACCTGAGTATATCGTCATCCCAGGACACATTCTTACACTGTTATCGTGCCAGATTTCTTGTATCCTGATACTGACATCATGACCGGAGACTGGGATGACCTTAGGGTCGCGACTGTTGAGTTATTTCTGTGTGACGAGACTGTTAGATAGAGGATCAGGTTCAACGCACAATCGTTGACCGCTTGGGATAGGGAAGACAGTTACTAGACGTTTGGGCTCCTCTGCACGCGCTTATATATATATGTATTATTTCTGTAGTGATCCTGTATCTAGTGTAGTTGTATCACCCGTATGACTCTTTGTCCGGAGCTGCGGTACGTCCCGTGTGTTTTCGTGTCCGGAGCTACGGTTTTATTTTGGATAGCCCACGCGTCGAACATTGTCTTTAAACTGTGTCTCACTTGGTTGGTTATGATAGATTACCTTGTCGTTGCACTTGTACTTTCTGTTATACTTGGCATGTTGTATTTTTGTACCTTGTTACGTCCCTCTGAGGACCTGGTCCCCTGCCAGTTTTGCAGCATAGACGATTACGGAGCATTGTAGTTGCTGATGGAGTTGCACGTCTTGCGGGCATTGTACCAGGTACTCATATCATTTCCACCGGCATTATGGTTACTTTATTCTTATTGATTATTCATCTGCTGTTGTAGCTTAGTTTTTGGTAGACTCATCTCTTTTCGAGTCTATTCGAGTTTGTGTGTTATTGGGTGGCCGACTTTAGCACATATAGCTCTTTCTTGTATATTGCTGTACATTGTGGATTGAGACATAGAGGTTTACATTTATGGGATGTCTAGATAGTGCCCTTTATATTATACAGCTTATACGTATTCGAGTCAGACCAGAGTCTGGTCGAGTGCGTAGCTGGCGTGTCACGTATTCTTGGTCCTACGTATTTTGGGACTGGGGCGTGACACAGGCAAAGACATCGATGTATTCTTTGACGAACTATAGCAGGGATTCTCGATTCTCATTGGACAGACTCTTGCTGATGAAGATAGGTTTAGGGGAGGATTCGTCGCCCAAATCAATATGTACGACTTCGTCTTCAGTAGGAGGTTCTCGTTGTTCGAGCCGCATCTCCCATTGTGCGTCTAGGCGTTGGGCCCACGATTCTACTTCAAAGAGTTCAGGTGGATCATCGTCGTCTTCCTCAGGGTCAGCTGACACCATGTTGGCAAATAATATTTGTTTGAGCATCTCCCCGATACTGATATCGGAGTCCCAAGCAAAAGATTCTGAAGAGTGAGAGGGTAACTCATCTTTTTCATTCGAGCCTTCTGGGGTTGTGGGAAGCATGACGTACCCTAAGCCATGCTTGGTCTTATGGTAGTAATCCTCGGGCTTGCCTGCAGGAGCCTGCAGACGCAGAGGTAGCCTTTGGCCTTTGCCGTAGTTCAAGCCCTTATCGGCTTTCAGATCGTACCCCATCTTCTGGATGAGGTGCTTGGCTTGAGAGCTGTACCGACGAATTGGCATTTTGTCGGTATCAGGTTCTGGCTCCAGTTTCTCTGGGACGGAGGATTGGGGACTTTCCACTCTGCCGAAGATGATGAGTTTGTCTCCCCTCTTACTTGCTGGAACTATAAAGTAGGAGTTTTGACTGGAGAGAATTCGGTTAACTGTATTGGTGGTAGTCACATGTGTATGCAGGTGCAGGTCCAGACCGTGCTCAAGGAAATATAGTGCGTTGAGATGTGCGACATCCGAGTAGTTCAAAGATAGCCCTTTATTGACAAAATAAGGTATCTCGTCTTCCGGAATTACATCGTCGAGAGAAGGGACGTTAGCATGAGCGGCTACATACTCCTCTAGTTCTTCTTTCCCGAGATCTACCCCCAATACGGGCGAGGGCTTTGGAGGTCTGCTGCTCAGCTTTACCACTAGAGATTCATAAGTCGTAGTAGGTGCCGGACCTTCCTTCAGTGATCGATTCAGTCTACGGAGGCGAACGACCAGAGGCTCAGGTGCTTTCCTGGACAATTTTACCCTGAGGGGAGGGACTGTGTCGGGAGCGCGTGCTTTGAGATGGACTCTCAAGGGTCGTCCGATGTTGTCCCAGTATCTACCTCATCGTCGGCATCATTGCCACCTTCATCTTGGTGAACTTGCTTGTAGAGGATTGAGTCAGAGTAGTAGACCTCGACCCCTTTAAATTGATCAACGTCGGCAAATTCCGTCTTGACGACACTGTCATCGTCCATGTACTTCAAGCACTGGTGCAAAGTTGATGGCATGATCATATATTGATGTATCCATGGATATCCCAACAGGACATTGTAGGATACGTCTACGTCTAGGACGTAGCATGTGACCTCTGTTTTCAAATTCCCGATCTGATACTTCAAGCGAATCTTGTTTAGAGGGTAGCTCATCCCTGCGTTGAAGCCACTGATGGCAGTATTGGTTGCTTCCGAGCGATGCATCGGGATGTCCAGGGTCTGAAATAGACTCCGTAGGATGATACTGATTGACGAACCAGGGTCGATGTGCATCCGGTCCACCTTGATGGCGCCGATGTACCGTGTGTAATACAGAGGACGATCGTGCCGATTGTTCTTCAGCAACATGTCTTATTGCAAGAACGTGATGTTGGGTATCGCCTCCATCACATTATTACAGTAGGGGCAGGCGACAGGATCCTCAGCTGGCGGCTTGACTTGCCCCAGGTAGATGTCGGCATTCTGCAATGCCTCACTTAGAGCAACCCGAGTGTCTTTGGAGAGTTGGAAAAGCTCGAATAGCGACAACTTAGCTGGAGTATTGGTCAGTTGTCCCAAGATATCGAAGTTGTAGGGCTTCTCGAGCCCCTGAGCGGTATCTTTGCGCAACGATTTGTCAAAGTGAGTTTCTTTCTGTTTGGACTTGTCCGCTGCCGGAGGCTAGGATAGACCCGGATCGGATGTAGCAATTGAGAGTGCACCATCGTCAGAGATGTCGTACTCTCGTTGGTACGCTAGACCTGACCTTGTTGTTCCTGTTATAGCGTCTTCGGAAGGGATAGAAACTGTGTAGCAAGATTTGGACTTCTTGCCCTTGGACTTGGTGGCAGAAGGTGTTGTCTGCTGCATCAAGTCTGGAGCAAGATCGGGATGGACCCACATGACCTCCTCCCGTGATGTGGTGAGAGGTATCAGCCCGGCTGTTTGGTCACAAGCTGGCGAGAGATTGACAACCTCCATTGTTGTCCGGGGGATCGGGATTACTCCGTCTTGAGCTTCCATTTTTAAGAAGTTGCCGAACTGGAGAGATACCATGTTCGCGATAATTGTTTTGTCATCGAAGTCCAGAGTGAGGGCCTTGGTGTCGAGCAGACGCTGGATGTATCGCTTCAGTGTGTAGCAGTCCAAAGTCGCATGATGGACGTAACGATGGCAGTAGCAGTACTTCGGATTATTCACCTCGACTGCCTCAACAAGGCGCTTGACGTCGGGGAGCCGAAGCTTGTTTTCCTTCATTAGCACGTCAAAGATTGCCATGACGTCATCATCTTCGAAGGAATATATTTTCTTTGGTTTTGGAGCCTCTGCGGGCTTTTGCTCGAGCTTCTTTGCTATATTGGCGACTAGAACTTGCTTTCCCTTTTCATCCCGGGCTCTATTGCCGATGTTGTTGTTGCTGTTGTAATGACGCTTTATCCTATCATCAGCGATAGGGATTTGTATTCCCAAGAGGCGGGCATCTTTCACCTTCTTCTCGGCCCCGACAATATTTATGATGAACGTTGTCCAGTCTTTAAACTGAGAGTCGTCAATCCAGAGCCTGGCTGTGGGAAGGAGATTCCTGCGGCATGTGTCCATCAGCGTGGACTCAGGGTTACCGGGGGGTAACTTAAGCGCCGCTTTCCTGTACCGCTCGATGTATTCCAGTACAGACTCTTTCTCCTTTTGTGTGATGTGCATTAAAGATGACATCGTCATATCATTTCTTCCGTCATAGAACCGAGCAAGGAAAAGGCCTTTGAGGTCGTTGAACGACGAAATGCAGTTGTCCTGGAAGTTGCAGAACCAATCAAAGGCTATTCCAGACAATGCCCCCACAAAGAGCTTGGTTAAGAGGGCGTCGTTGCGAGGTAGATGCCCCGTTGTCGTCTCGAAGTAACTCATGAATTGACGGGGAGATGTCTTCCCACCAAACGGAGTCAAATTAAAGGGCTTGTACTTGGACGGATACGGTACGTTTCTCCACTCGAGGGGATACAGTTGTCGTATCCCAAGCTCGCGCAGTGAGTCCCTATTGCCCATAGAGTCTAGGCGGACCCGGAGTTCTCGTACCTCCCGCATTGCTTCCTGAGCTTCATCGACTGCGAAAGGAGCAGACGATCCGGGTAGGGGATGATTACCACCAACAGGTGGAATGGTTGCATTTGAATCCCCATTTGTCCTCGGGTCCAGGCTTGCTTGGCCAGAGGCTCTTGCTGGTTGTGGGGTCATATTTGTCTTGATTTTCAGTATTGTATGGGTCAAGGCTTGCATCGACGCACTCATGGTCTGCATCATGGCCTCGAGGGTTTCGAGACGCTGTCGATCGTTGGGGCCCTCATGATCGTCCCCTGCCATGTATACTGTTCTCACATAGAAAGAAATAGATGGGATGATGGACATCGCACTTTCTGCCTCAGACTCTTGCCGTGAATAGTCATCCGAGAAAATTGGTAGCGCCGCATCCTCTTCGGACTCAGAGGGAACACAACCCCCAGCGTAGGAAGTTGTGTCCTCTTGACAAGGGTGGCTACCCCCAGGGCTCTCAGCATATGTTCCTTGGGAGTCATCGTCTTCTCGGAACGCCAGATTGTCATAAAGGTCCGAGGGATTACAACTCCCAGCTTGCGTAGCCATGTGAGGTGTTGAGGAAGAACTACCCCAATGGCTGACAGCTTCTTTTTTGAGCGGGTGCCCAGGAAAACACCTTCTATGGGCTCCGCCGCCTGTCCTCCTTGGATACGACTTCTTGACTCGCTGGCCGAGAGCGACGAACTGGAGGTGCTGGACTTCTGACCTCCCCTCATAGAGGGGGCCTTCCGAGCAGAATAGCACGAGGCAAAGGGCATCTCCTCTTCCTCTGGTACTTGCACATGTTCTTCGGGTTGCAGCCGGGTGGGTGCCTTTGGTGGCAGTCGATGGAATGTCGACTGCCTATTTGTAGGTACTGTTGCTTTGTTACAACATCAGTTGATGATAATGCTGACATAGTGATGCCCTGGGGAGGGCACTTCATATGCCATTGTTATTTTTCTCATTTTGCGCTTGTGATTGATCACGTTGCGCAAGTTGAGCGAGGGCTGATTCACATTTGCATCCTCTTTATGAGCCCGGGTAGACTGAGCACACGGGTGCGCAGGTGTTGATTTTGCTTCCTAACCTGGGGTTCGTACAAGAACTTGTCCCAAGTTGCCAACAGAAGACTCTTTAGACCGACTATGTCCAATTGCCACTGCGGGCTGGATGCATGGGCATATTTTGTACAACTTTTCATCAGGGGCACGCATAGTAAGCGGCGCATGCTGACGGTCGGTCGAATGAGCAATTGCTTGAACTTGGCGAGCTCGCATTGCCCTAGACTTCTTCGTCCTAGCACGCGCCGGTGCATAGTATGAAGAGTCCAAGTTCACATCTTTTTCTTTTTCAGCAAGGCGCATGGAGTCAGTGTTGCTTGAAATTCGATCGGAGACGGACCTTCGGTGGCTGTTTTAGCCGCACGCGGCCATCTGCTTGCGGCTACCGAGCGGTGCCGCATAGTCCTCCTCATGCGGCTTTTGATGTTGCTGCATGGAACGTGTCTTAGCGCTCTAGCTCCTGGCATCGTAGTATTTTTCTCTACCAGAGCTCAAGTACTGAGCAATTTTCTTGTCCAAGGAGGCTGCCGCATGAGAGGTGGACGCATGATGTACGGTCTTTGCAGCCAAGACAAAGACAAGGAGAGTATGCTCCATAGTTGGGTGAGGCACAGCGGCCTTTGCAACCCATATCCTGCGGGTCTTCAGGTGCTGAGCACTCTTCTTGTTAGAAGAGCTGCCGCATAAGAAGTGGACGCATAATGTGCGGTCCCTGTGGCAGAGAGAGAGACGGGGAGTGCATGCTCCGCAGTTGGATGAGGCACAGCGGCCTTTGCAACCCATGTCCTGCGGGTCTTCTTAGGCTTTGCCAGCCTTGGAGAAGCGCTGCCCTCAAAGAGCATTTCCTCAAAGACTTGTTGGTCGAAACGTACAACCAGCATCCTCTGGGTCGAACCCAGCTTCGACGCGTCGGATTGCGTTACGACTTTCTCATCAGAGGAGAAGGAAGTCCCCAGCAGAGTCGCAACATTGTTCGCATTAATGTAGGTTTGAAAAACCTTCGTTTAATAACCAACAAAAAGAGTACAAAAAAAATCCTAGACAAACAATCTAAGTACAATATTTTTTATCTTGGTAGTGTGACGATGGAGATCGAATACTGCATCGACTCTTTTATTCCGTTGACGGTCCGACGAGTGAATGAGGATGCTCTCTTCTCTTCTCTCTCTCCTGAGCTTGTGTGCACGTACGTAGCTCGCCTGCAAGGGTATGGTCTTTCTGAAGCAGAAAAAGCCAACCTTTGGGACGTCCAAGTTGCCACTATTTATAGCCATCCTGTTGATGGGCTATAGGTGCCGCATGTCCTTCTGTTTGGTGGCCGCAGGGGGCTCCTTCAACAGAATGCAGTTACAACTGTGGGCGCATAATATGGGTTAAGTTCAGGGCAAACTGTCACGTGGACGCTTTGTTGGAATTTGTTGTTTGTTGGAGATTCTGACGGTTCTCGTCTTCTGTTTGCGTGACTTGGTCACCTTGACACGTGGCCAGCATTTAGTTGGAGAGAATCGCGAGAGAAATATTTCGTCTCAGAAAACCTTGCCACGTTGGATGTTTGGAGTCTGAGACGCATGGGACGCATGGAGTCTGGAACGCATGGGGTTAGAGGCATATGAGACGCACATGGGGCCAGAGACGCACGGAACGCATGGAGTCTGGAACGCATGGGACCAGAGACGAATAGAGCGCATGGAGTCTGGAACGCATAGGGCCAGAGACGCATGGAGTGCATGGAGTCTGGGACGCATGAGGCCCCGTACACGTGACGTTGCACGCTTGTCAGAAGTCATTATTAGTCTTACGAGAGCTTCTTGTCGCTTAATGTGCTCACATCTTTCGAGACGTTTAGAAAATTATTTTTGTCAGGATTCTCTGTCAGACGTAATCTTGGTATCAAGCCTTTATGCGGCCAACATTTGGAGGCACATGGATGCTGTTTTTTCTTGGCCACATGGTTATCCTGCGGCCTGGTTTCTTCTGAGTCGACTGTGGGACGCATGTTTGTTGAGCGCATGGATCTAGATTTTTCATACTTCTACAGCCTGAACCAAACGGTTAAACTTTCAATTATCAAAAGGAGCAAACAATATCCAAATTTAACGAAGAAAATAAAACCTCCTTCTTTATTATGGGTTTGCTTGCGCTGGCCAGGTAATTTTCAATTTACTTTGGAGTGGAATGGATAATAATAACTTGACCTTAGAATAATGATAAAACTAAAATAGTGCATAGAAATCAACATCAAACTAGCTAAACCTACCCAATTTTGAAAATCAAAGAGCCAAAGGTGATTGTTTTTGCCCCTCCAATCAAAGGAGCTGTAACTATTTTGCTCCATCCACTTAACACGGTATCTCTTATGCTTTATGCAACTTATAAAAGCTATCATGGGATAGATAATTAGCTAACTATAGAAAGAAAGGAAACTCCTTCAAAATCCATGATTCTCACCATAATAATTGACAGAGAAAAGAAATTCTCTGCTTGCCATACCTATATTCGCCAAGAAGTGAAGTAATCATCAAAGATTGCAAAGAGAAGCCTTTGAGTTTGGTAGCTACACATTGTCGAATAGTTGCGATAACTCAGTTTCGGACTATGTGATGAATGTTTTATCCATGAGTAGATTCTGCTGTTCAGTTTGAGTTTTCTATTTAGTCTCAAGTAGTTATAATAGGTTGTTTAAAGTCGTGATCTGTTAATTGATTAACATTCTTGGTATGCTGAATGCTGTAGTGGATTGGCACAAAGACAAAAGGACAACGTACGGAATTATTGGCCATGGACATGGTGTGTATTTGGTATCCTAGCTCTTGTTTGACACAGACACAACTAGGACATGACACCTATCTGGGAGTCGTGTGGTTCCTAAGTTGAATGCCAATATAATAGGCAACTATCTAAAGGAATTCACAGTGATGACAATGCAAAATATGAATTATTCCTCTACCAGATGTTTGTTTCCAAATCTGTTTTCCAACTATTTGCAGCAGAAGCATTTCAAACTAAGATCAACTGACATCAAATGTGATTGGTTTTAATCATAGTTTGCGGCATATCCCGATCCGATATCGACCGACACCGATACTTTAGTCAATTTGACAAAAAAAAATGAACAAAAAAGACCAATAAACAAGTATTTTAAAAGCATAGTAAGGTTGTAAAAGATGTAAAACAAGAAAATTTATCTATCGCAGATAAACCAATCGGCAAGGATGACTACTATTTCATTTGATTTCAAAACTATTACGAAACAACACAGAAAATACTTACAATAATGCTTAAACATACAAAATATTTTTTTTCTTCCTAAAATTGTAATAATTTATTAATAATTATTTGCTTTTCGATACCAAAAAATATAATATTCTGATCCGAAACCGTCAATACTGCCGATACCGCTGATCCCGATACTCATAGTGAGGGTCCGATACTGATTCCAATATCGATACTGCGAACCTTGGTTTTAATGTGACTATTTAAGTTCTATTCAACTATAAGAAGCATTTTTTGTGATGTTGCTATGGTTTAGCATCAAAATTGGTTTACCATGAACCTAATCATGAAAGTAAACTGTATTCATTTTATTTCTTTATTTCTTTTTTCAAGCACTACTAAGAGTCTCAAATACAACAGTTTAGTAACTTGCTTTTAGTTATACTCAGGAAGGTTCCCAGTAAGTTGTAGTAGTTCTTATCGAGGAACAAAGTGAGAGAATGTAATCAATTTATCTCTGGTCCTCTGAATTTCTTTGATGGTCCTATGGTTCTTCTCATTCAGCATATCGAAGTAATGAGCAAGGGCAATATCAGGTGTTAATTCTGAGGGTCATTTGCATGCATGGTAGTCTTTACATGCCGGTTCAAACATAAAAGTGGGAACTTTTGGCATAAAGTCACAAGAGCATTAAAGGTTTTGTAAACAAAATATCATAAAAAGGAAAAAAAATTGAGATGGCACTCCCAGGTTAATACATCACATACGGCATATATATTATGAACTATGAAGATCCACGAATGACTACATATTTAAATAGTTTCTGTTTGGACCTGAGAACTTAGAACAACTAGTTCATATGATAATCCACCTGCTTATCCCACTTTGTAATATTTCCAAATTCATATTTTCCCTTTTCTTTTTCCACATTATCCTGCTTCAGTTTTACTCCTGACTTCGCTAAGCTTAGTTGTTTTCACACAAGAAATACCTGACATACCAAAAAGCATTGTACTGTCTGAAATTGTGCCATCCCACGCTATTTTTCACACAAGAAATACCTGACATACCTGACATACCAAATTCATATTTTTCTTTAATCTCTTTGGAACTAGCATTCTTCATTTTCCAACAAGCATTTTCTAGTGTAAAGTTTAGACTCTTCCTTAAAGATTATTTCAAAGTGAAAAAGTGAGACAATTATACTATATATGTATATCAATATTTGTAAATTGCCAAAGAGATTACCATAAACTACCAAAGAGATTACCATCTGCAGCGAAGGTATTTGAGCATCAGTCATATCCTTCTCTTTGTCAAAACACTGCAAAAGTTTAAATAGAAGGAAATTGGAAAAGAATTCTGCAAAAAATTGCACAATTTAAAACTCTCACCCGAGGGGTTAGTGGGACTTCGGCAAAGGTGGGTGATTTGTAAAGGAAGACCGATGGCGGCATGTAACAATGACTGTTTGATTTGGTGAGAGTGGAAAAAATCAAAAGAAATAAGTTATGAAATAAAAATTAAAACCCACTTGAGAAAGATTGTTAGACTTTGGTAGCAAAATTTTGTGGGTGTTTGAAAATCAACGACAGAGGTCCAATCGAAGTTATAAAATGGAGAAAACCAGAAAACTTGAAAGTTGCAAATTAAAAAATAACTTCAATCCTTAGTCTCATGAGAGGTGGTTAGAAATCAAGAGAGGATGGCCAACAACCCTCGTTGAAGAATTAGGAGGTTCGAGAGAAAAAAAGAGGGTGAAGCCAGAAACTCCTGCCAACCGCTCACCACTCCCTCACCTGGTAATAGTGCCTTTCCGTCCTCTGTGATCTTGCTAACACGCGCCCCCGTCCACCCCCCCAAACCACCACCCCCACCCCCCACCCCCCACCCCCCGACACACACACAGAGACACACACCGTCTTAAAAGGCAAGGGTTTTAGAAAACAAGAGAATTTTTTTATATGCAGTTATTCTATGTACATGCACCTTATAAGTTATAGAGATGTATGTATCAATGGTTTTTGGAGGTTCGACAATTCTTTCGATACTTGGCAAGTTCATTCTTACAGATCGAAAGAAAGTAAATCAGTTTATACATTAAAATCATGATTATCATATAACAACCCACCCTCTTATGTTCATCATACGTTGGATAATATAAAATTATATATGTTCATCATATGTTGGATAACATAAATACATAACCTCATCCCTCACCACACTCCAAGGTTTTTGACAGGGACTTTAACATGGTATCCGAACAACCCATACAATCCCTCTGGCAAGCGTTTAAGTGAATTTTACAAAAGAAATTATACTGTTATGTGAAACAAGCTCTCAACCCTTAATTAAAATGGGTCTTCAACCTGGGAGGCATGTTGAATAACGCAAGTATATAACCCTCGTCCCTTATTTTCAATAACATCAATATTTAACTCTCATCCTCACCATCACTATAGAGTTTTGGTGTAGGGGCAGGGATTTTACACATCAAAGCCTGCCATTTGTAGATAATCAGTAGCCGAGAAAGGTATATCTTGAAGTTCTATGAGCAAGAAACATTACAACATAAAGAAAATTATACTCTCCGAAATATAAACAGAAGAGAAGCTCAAAATCTAAGTGGTCCAACAGCATAACTTGACAAGGTAATGTGATCCAATGATTTATACCCCAAAGGGGCAAAAGTTCCTATAACAGTGTACATACAAGAGAAATTGACAAGCTTTCTTAAGAGTAAATCCTTTACATAATGTGACCAACAGAAATCGAGTAAAAGGGAAGAATTAAAATTATTTTTTGAATAATCAAGTAAGCACTACTAACCAGAGATCATTTCCATAGCGAATAAGTGATCCAGATTTACTCTACAGGAATGAAGTCGAGTTCTTTCACCTTCATCTGCTACAAAAGGAGAATGATAGTACTAATTTGGGAATGAAAGATGACGCAAAAGCACAAGTAACAATATAAAACTCACAAGAGAAAGGAGAGAACTGCCACTTGCATACCGATCAATATATCCAAGATGAACTATGATCCTCAACTTCAGTCAAAAATCTAATAGCAACCAATGCTCATTAAGAGAAGAAGAAAAATAAATCTTCTTATGCTCACAGAAACCAGGTTTTAAGTCACAATTTAAGTGATGGGCTCATAAAAGAATAATTTAATGTAATTCATAAGTTTGTGCTTCACAATTGATCCTCCTTTCCAATTCTTCATACGCACTCTTCACCATTCATAATATCATCAATAACATCTACCATCAATTTCTCCATCTGCTAAACCTCCTTGCTTCCATCAGTGATCTTCGAATCACCAGTAATCACCACACGAACAAGAACCGCAACTGAAATGATGAAAACGGTTCGTATCCCTCACGACAATCTCCCTCTCCATTACCTTAGAAACAAGCTTAATCGCACAATGGCAATCTCCGCACATCCTAATGTTTTTCATGATACGAATCGTAGCTCCGCGGGGCATGTTTAACAGTGCAAAAGCAAGAGCGAGCTTCTCGCTGTGGTACTGCAACTTTGACTCCCTCTCTTGTTCATCATCTACACGTAGAAGTACATAATTCGTGTCCGGAACGTAGCCTGCTTCCTTGATCTTCCCACAGATTTCCTCCCACATCTGATTTATCTCCTTAATCTGAGGATGGGAGTCATCATTCGCCACGAACGTGTGGACCGAGTTCTCGATCTCCACCCAACTACAAGCCGGCTCCTTCCTTACTCCGCTCGCTCTCATTGCTTTCCTCGCCTTAGCCACATCATTCCACCTCCCAGCAGAAGCATAGATGTTTGCGAGCAGCTTATGCGGCCCTGAATCGTGAGGGTCGAGCTCAATCACTTGTTCAGCTGCAAACTGTCCTAACTCTGCATTGTTGTGCATTCTACAAGCTCCGAGTAAAGCTCCCCAAACAGCAGCAGTTGGTCGAATCGGCATCTCGTTTATGAACTTCCGTGATCGATCGAGAAGCCCAGCTCGTCCAAGCAGATCCACCATCGTTACGTAATGCTCAATCTCAGGCTCCAATTTGTACTCCTTCATCAAGTCAAAATAGCGCGTACCCTCGCTCAGCAGCCCTCCATGACTGCAAGCAGTAAGAACACAAAGGAAAGTTATTTGGTTCGGTTTAACTCTGAGTTCAAGCATCCCCTCGAAAAGCCGAACCGCTTCTCTACCGAGACCGTGCTGAGAGCATCCGGTGAGCATGGAGTTCCAAGAAACGACATCTTTCCTCTCCAACCGGTCGAAAACTTTCCTGGCATCCTCGATGCTCCCGGACTTCGCGTACATATCAAGAAGAGTGTTCCCCAAGAACGAGCTCCCCTTCTGCCCGGACTTGATCACGAGGGCATGGATCCACTTCCCCTGCTCGATAGACCCGAGGCTAGCGCACACTCCGAAGACGCTCGCGTACGTGAAGTGGGTCGGCTCGAAACCGCCCCGCTTCATCTCCCAAAACCTCCTAAGAGCCCTCTCCCCGTCCTCCTCCCTCGCGTACCCGGCAATGAGCGCGTTCCATGATACCTCGTTCTTGGACTCCAGGCCGTCGAAGACCGAGCACGCTTCGCCCATCCTCCCGAACCGTGCGTACATGTCCAAGAGCGAGCTGCCCACATAGACATCCCTATCGCATCGGAGCTTGACGCTGGAGCAATGCACCTGCTCACCGAGCTCGGCACAGCCGACGGCGCCGCAGGCCTTGAAGAGGCTCGAGAAGGTGAACTCGTTCGGCATCAGGCCGAGCGCGAGCATTTTCGGGAGCAGCGCAAGGGCGTTCCTCGGTTCGTCGCTGCGGGAGTATCCCGCGATGAGGGCAGTGAAGGCGACCGTGTCCTTCACGGGCATTTCGTCGAGTGCGTTGCGGGCGTCGGCCAGGCTGCCGCATTTGCAGTACGCGTCGATCATGGATATGTGGAGGAAGGGGTTTTCGGCGAATCGGGATTTGAGGAAGTGGGCGTGGACGAGCTTCGCTTCCTTGGGCTTGTTCCGGTGGGCGCACTGCTTGATGAGCTGGGCGTAGAGCTTGGAGGTGGGCTCGATGGCGGCGGCGTCGATGAGCTCGAGGACGCGTAGGTTGGAATGGGAGGTGGGGCTTCTTATGAGGAGGTCTCTGTCTCTGATGATGGAACAAGAGGAGGAGGAGGAGGAGGAGGAGGAGGAGGAGTCCTCTGGAAGGGAAGTGGCGGCGGAAGTGGGGAAGTGGGAAGTGGATCTGGTGGAGGGAAGTGAAGGGGAACGGGGGAGGAGTTTCTTCATTGGCGGGTAAGTTCAAATTTCTGGAGGAAAGGGGTGAGAGAAGTCTAAGGAAGGATTTATAACCAACTGTTAAAAGTAACTGCCAAATTAGAGTGACCCACGTGGTTTCCGGAGAGAGACATTACAGCTTAACTATGTGAACGAAGTTCGGTGGACTGAACCACGAAAATATATTATTATTTTAATTTATAATAAAATATTATTTATTTATTTATAAAAAAATAAAAAATGTTAGAAATTAAAGACATTGGGTTCAAATTGACAATTGTTAAAGTAACCACTTCTAGAAAGTAAGTCAAACAAATTTCTACTTTATGTCCCTTACAAAACTCGGTTTTGAGTTGCATCCAAAAAAAGGAGGGGAAATGGCTGGATCTAAATTTTAGCGGACCGTTTATTTCTCGCACTTGCATTTCCTTAGTTTCTTGTTGGAACTTCTCGTTCCTTCTTGTCTTCCTTCTACTAATAGGTTACCACGTGTCAAATTAGTGATAAAAATAACTACTTCTTGAATGTAAGTCAAACAAATTTCTACTTTATGTCCCCCGTAAAACTCGGTTTTGAGTTGCATCAGGAAAATGAGTGGAAGTGAATGGATCTGGATTTTGGCGGACCGTTTCTTCCTCGTGCTTACATTTCCTTAGTTTTTTGTTAGAACACTTCGTTCCTTCTTGTCATCCTTCCACTATTAGGTTGTCACGTGTCAAATTTGTGGTAAAAACTAGTGTGGATGTTCACCAAACTACTTTCAAAGTGGTTTTAGTTTAGATAAAAAATAATAGGTTACAACTTTTGAGCAGAAGGATGAACATCCATCCTAATTTTGATGGATGAACAAAAATGAACTCAATTTTCTATGGTCTCTTCTTCACTCGATTTCTCTATAGATATTGTTGAAATTTTGTAACTCAGGAAAAAATTCCTGCAATTTATTTTTCTTAAAAGTTGGGGGAAGAACTTCCTGGATTTGGACACCGCTGTAGATGGATGTGAAAAAAAATCCCCATTAGAAATTTTTGATTGCATGTCGATTTTTTTCAACGTGGCAGAGATGGAAAAAAATTGACAAAATTTACTTCTGATTTTTTTTTAAAATCACTGAATGTTGCATTTTTTTTGTTGATTTGATCGTAAAAACTTAGGATTTTTGATAAAATTGGATGAGCTAATCAATTATAATTAAGTTCAGTTTAACTTCCCTGATCACTGTATAATAAATCAATAACATTTTATTGAGATCTTGTCATAGTTTTTTTTTTTTAGATGTCTGACAATACGTACGGGACTTTACGCACATTGCGTTGCATGTCATTTGGACCCATTGGCCCTATACCTCCCTGCGGTTTGATCCCGAGACCTTCGTCCAGCCAGAGAAGTTATACCTCTTCTCACTAACCACAATAGATTAACTTTATATTTATTTTTTGTGTCTTTTTAAAATAAATTATAATTTGTTTGTGTAAAGAAATATATATTTATTTTGTTCATGCGGGCATTTGGTAAAGAAATATATATATAAACCCAAGCAGTTTCAGGCGGGACAAGCCAAGCATCCCATATCCAGCAGTGGGCGTTCCAGTATCATCAACAGCAGTTTCAGGCACCAGTTCGTGCGCCAGTTCATCAGGCGCCACAACATCCTCAGGGACGGATCCAGCAGACTTTTTCTTGTGTTTTTTTGTGAGAAGCATGGACATGATTGTGAGAACTGTCGAAAGAGGCTTAGATTATGTTCGTACTGTGGTTCCCCTGATCATCAGGTGAGGGAGTATTCCATCAACCCGTATGGTCCAGATCGTGGTGCAACTCCAAATCAGAGAGGTAGAGTTAGGCCACCTATGGCACCGCAGATTGCTCAGCACTCGCGGAGAGAGCCACCCCAGCAGGACGGGGCATTTGTGATGACGGTCGAGGAGGCCGATGCTACAGGTGATTAGTTAACATGATCTTTTCTATTCTTTCTTCCTGTCATTTTCCATCTATTGATTGATTCCTTAATACCTTTAGCTTGCATCAGTAATTTTTATGCTAGAATGTAATTAGTAGTATACCCCGACAGATACTGCAATATCATGGCATGCAGAGACTATAACCATGCATGTTTGTTTATTTCTATAGAACTATATGTTGTATGACTTTCATAGACCATGATTGTTGGGGGCTTTACCGTAGTAAAAATTATGATGAATAGAGTATGACTGGCCAGAAAGAGAGAGAGAGAGAGAGAGAGACGAGGTGTCTTAAATTTCGAGGACAAAATTTTTCTAAAGGGGGTAGAATTGTAACTACCTAGTTCCCGAAGAGAGATATTTTTATTATTTTATATATTGTGTATATTTTATATATTATAATTATTATTTATTGGTTAGTGGGCTAGACCATTATTTAGATTTATTATTAGTGGACCTAACTAGACTTGACATGACACTTGAAACCAACATTTAGGCTAGCCACATTGGACTCAAATTAAGTCATCCAATTTTATTAATTAGAGATTAGATTAAACCTTCATTAGGAATAAGAGCTTCCTTTAATTAATCTTTCTTCATGACAACCCAATAGGGGTAAACATGATATTTTATATTGCTTAGGAGGTGGGTACATGGCCGGCCCTAAATAAAGGGGGTGTTTCTGTCACGACCCGCACCCAAAAAATCGGGCATGAGTCGTGGGTACGTCCAGCCTACGCCGCAGAATCGGCGGTAGAACGCTGTAAGGTTCGTTCTAGGTCAACCATCTATCACACAAAACCTGTCAATATCCTCTCCAAAAGGAGCGCAACCACGCAATATATATAATCTCTCAATCACAATAACTAGGGAAAGAGTAAAAGCACGATATGATATCAACAAAGAAACAGAACCAAAGAGAGAAAGACAATATCCAAATATACAGTCCAAGTCTATAAGCCTACAACATCTCACAGCAACAAAAGAATAAGTACAATCATCCAAAATATCAACTGGAAACAATCCAGGAAACTCACCTAGCTAACTAGGGCGCTAATGGCGTCTCCTCGCAGGGCTCCTCCTCAGTCTCGGGGTCACAGCACTCGTCAACACCCGGCCCGTAGAATATCGGGCAATAATCATCAGGATCCTCTGGAAAAAATATGCCCAGTCAGGACTGGAGCGAAGTACATAACTCTGAAAACAACTCCAAATACATGATAAGGTGTATATGACGAGCAATAGAAAAGTATACAAGATGCACAGGAAATAAATACATGCTGGAGCAGAATAAGTAGCTGCAAAGTAAACTGGAGAATAATACAAGTAGTGAAAAAGTAACTGCATGTGAGAAAACATGAATACTAGCTAAGTGCCTTGAGCACAAGTTCGTTATGTGATCGGCTTAGGTTGCACATGAAAAATACTACGATAACTCTGTTATGCGTGAGTTGCATAACCGACATACACATGAATACTGTTTGGCTTTGATCACATAACCAACTCCTACTCCCCTCCCCCACTAATACCATTGGATCCAACCACAACACGCTACGTACATGATAATAGCTCGCGCACACGAAGGCGAGAGCACAAGAAGCACATGATAGCACATGAGAATCAATACCCGAAGCACATGATGAAATATACGTGATAGAGTATCCGCTGAACACGGTAAGGGGGATAGGATCTCATGACGGGATCCACTAGTACCAGCTTGTGTAACAATGTGTCAGATTCAAATATTACAGTTCTAGAACAAGTGATATAAACGCTATCATGAAATGAAAACTATCAGAGGTAGGTACTCGCCTGATGTCCTGAGCAACTAATGAGGATCGAGATCCGGACCGGTGTCGCAAGAACCTATTGCGAAAAGCAGAATTAAACAGGGTTCTAAGGAGTTAAACTGATATAAAATAATAAAATAGGCTTCTATGGCTATTCTAGGTCGAACGGGTCAAACTGGTAAAATTCGGGTCAAAAAGTCAACCCGGGGTCCAAAAAGTCAACTCTAGGTCAAAACTAGGTTAAACGTTGACTTTTATGGTCAACGAGGACAATTATGGTCAAAGCTAGGTCAAACTAGGGTGCCCCTGAAATTCTAGGTCAAAACTAGCTCGTTAAGCTAGTAAACTCTCAAACTCGCCTCCTCGAGATACCGGGATACCCTCGGTATCCGATACCTCGATCTAGGCCACGCACCCCGCCTAAACCCGCTAAAACCTATGCTAGCACGCGTAAATATATATACCAAAACATATAAAAATTACTCCAATACTATTCCTAGGCTAATGCTCAAAAACCCCGCTCGAAACTCAATACCTTGGATACCTCAAGGTATTGAGATACCTCGGTATCCCAAGGTATTGAGGTATCGCTCTAATACCCCTCTAACTAGCTATCTAGGTATGTAGATATATATATATCTAACTATAATCTAGGCTAAAATATATATATATATCTATCATATATTATACATATACCTAAATACCTATATGCATATATATAGATATATCCACAAACACACATATACCTTACCTTATACCCACTCTCAATATGTATATATATATCTATCTAGTATCTATACATATATATTGCTATAGCTATATGTATATACATATATCTATACACTTAGATAGATATAACTATCTATCTATCTATCTATCTATCTATCTATCTATCTATCTATCTATCTATCTATCTATTACCTATCTATCTATCAATCTACGTATCTATCTAACTATCTATCTATCTCTATAACTATCTATCTATATATCTCTCACACCTCGCTACGCCAATGCCTTGCTGCGATTGCTGCTACTGCTGCCTTTTACTACTGCTGCTGCATTTTACTACTGCTGCTGCTGCCAGCTGTGCAGTCCGCTGCGCCGCACAACGCACTGCCCACTGCCCCCTTGCTGCACGCTGCATAAGCCCCCCCCCCTCCCTGCCTACACACCACACACACAACCACGCACACACAATCACACACACACACACATATATACACACATATACATATATATATATAAACAACTATATATATATATATATATATATACACACACACTAATACATGTATACATATAAACACACACACACACACGTATATAAATACATACATTCACACATATATATATATATATATATATATATATATATATATATATATATATATATATATATATATACATATACACTACATATATATATATATATATATATATATATATATATATATATATATATATATATATATATATATATATATATACACACACACACTCATACATACACATATATACTAACACACACACTAATACATATACACACACAAATATAGGTATACACACACACACACACACACACACACACACACACACATATATATATATATATATATATATATATATATATATATATATATATATATATATATATATATATATACACCCACACACACACACACAAACACCAAACACAACACAACACAACACTACGCACACAACTCCCACCAACGCGCGCCCAACGACCCACACGCACATGAATACATATATATATATATAAAATATAACCCAAAATTTCTAGCACACACTCTCCGAAGCCAATCCAACGCGCGCACAAGCCCAAAACTAGGAAACCAAGTCGAAATGGCCGTTCGGTCATTTCGACGAACACGCGGTGTGCGGTTCGGAAAACCTCCTGAAACGCACACCAAACCAACTCGGAATCGGCCCAAAATTTATCCACGGGTTCTAAACGATGTCTAGACCCTAGAAAAAATACTATCCCGTCGATTCTAGGCCCATGGAAAAAATGCGCACGCACTTAGAACCGGCGACGACGAAAATCCCGAAAACGTCCGAAACGCCCGTTTCTCCGTGACACGACTTCACGTGTCCGAACGGAGACACGCACTAATCCTCTAGACACCCGACAACGTCTACCTAGGTCTATCTAACCTAGGACATCACCCAAAATTGGGCCAATTTCGGATTCCACCCGGAATTGACACAAAACCTAGTGTCAAAGTCTCCAAACACAACCAAACTAGTTCCAACTTCCTCCCACGGGTAGGCTTAGGGTCTAGGAAGGTTCTAAACCACTAATTAGACTACATTAGAGTAATTAGTAAGGGAAAAGTTAGGGTTTACCTCTTGGGAGTTGGAATCCCAAGGCCAAAGTCTCCAATCCACTTGAAATCACCTCCCTCAAGCTCCAAGCCTCCAAATCTAGCCTCTACACTAAGTCTAGGCTCTAAACACCTAGGTTGGAGAAAAATATAGAGTTAGGGTTAACAACCATGGAGAATAGAAGAAGAAAGAAGAGGAATATGGCACTTACTTGAAGTGGGAAGTAGAAAGGAAGAAGAAAGAAGTAGTGAAGAAGAAGAAGAAGTGAAGAATAACAGAAATGGGGGGGCTGCTGTGTTTTGGTCGGGTGTGGGCTGTGGGAACCGGCCATGGTGTGTATAAAGGGTTTCCAAAGTCTCCAAATGACCAAAATGCCCTCCTCTCACTTGGGTTTGGGTTTTGGGTTCCAAAAGCACTCAAACTAACTCCAAATCTCTTCAACTAACCCACTAAAAATATAATAAATATTCTAAAACCCAAAAATAGGTCTCACAAGGGTGTGGGTTAGGTCGGACATGGGTCCACTAGGGTCTGACATGGGTCCAGGCTAGCCAAAACCCTAAAACAATCATTTAAAAAATAATACAATCACTAATTAAATATAAATATAATTAATTATATACAATACACAATTTACAAAAAAAAACCATATTTTCTAGAATCGGGTAGTGACAGTTTCTCTCTCCTCTTCATTTCTTCATTCCAAAGTTCATCCCCAATTTAGTTCTTCCCCAAATTGACTCATTCCTCTACCAATTTCTCTCAAATCACTCTCAATCTCTTCCATATTCATCATCTAAGGAGCCTAGAAGGTTGGATTGCAAGAAGCACTTAGAGAGGAAGAATTTGGCTAGAAGGTTGTGTCCTAATTGTGTCAATTGGGCTTTGCATTAGGAATCCATCTTCCAATAGATATAACCCTTAATTTCTCCTTTAATAAGATTCTAATTATTGTATTTGAGCATTAGTAACTCACCCATACATTAGGACTACTCATAGGAAGAAGTTTTAGGTTCTAATGACCCTTATTGTAGATATTATATTGAGTTTTGTGTCCAATTTGGGAGAAATCCAAGATTGGTGCACCAAGTGCTTGACATTGGGTCAATTAGGTCTAATTAGACTTAGATTGGTTGGGAGAGGCTAGTTACGTATCCACAATTAGATACGAGTAGGCTGTATCATAATACTTTGTGATACATAGTGATTTTGGAGGTTTTCTTTTCGACACTAGTAATATACATGTCATATTTTGCCACAACACTTAGTATAGCTATCTATTGTACTATTTAGATTCTAATTACTATATTTGATATGTTCCTATGCTTTGGGTAGAGTTTGAGAATGTTTGGTGAGAGTATCTTGAGAGTATCATAGAGTATCCCAGTGTGAAACTAGGATGCACACTAGGTGTTTTTTATATTGCTCATTGGAATTTATATAGCGAGTTAGTATATATATATACATGTATATAGTGTATGCATATTAGTGTGTGTGTTTGTGTGTGTGTGTGTGTGTGTGTGTGTGTGTGTGTGTGTGTGTATATATATATATATATATATATATGTAAGGATATGAGCCACATGAGCCAATGCACATGTGGACCAATAGGAATGCAGTGTACTAGTGCACATGGGATGTAGGAATCCATTCCTATTGGTCCACATGTGCATGACTCATATCCCGTTTACCTATATATATATATGGTTGTGATGGTGATATAGTGTGAGTTAATAAGAGTGTATGTGTATGTTGTGGTATAAATAAGAGTGCTTGTGTGTGTGGCTTTGAGATAGTGTGTGTGTGTGTATGTGTGTGTAACTTGGAGACTGTGTCAATAGCATATTAGTTGTATGGTGAGAGTGGAGTGGTAGATGGGACTGTTACAGCACATCAATGTGTGCTATATCTCGAGGGTACCAGATATTATAGGTGTTGTGCACCAGAGCAGTGAGCACCATGCACATCTTTGCACAAGAATTTGGTGTGCCTATATGTGTGTAGATGTGTGGAAGTATTTGAGTCAGTGAGAGGAAAGTTTTATAGGATAAAAATATAATAGAATATACTCTAGAGGGGGGTGAATAGAGTATGCAGCGGAATTTAGCAATTAATTTTTTTTAGCAAGTTATACAAGTATTATGACTGCTATATATGTGTCACAGATATACGTATGTGTCATAACTGTAATAACAGTCTAGCAATTGTGTTGCAGGTATGTCACAGCTATCACAGTATAAGCATAAGTAAAGAGTGAGAAGGCAAATGCAAACACAACGATGTATCCTGGTATCCCTCAATGTGAGGACTAATCCAGGCGGGAGGACTCCAGCTCCCAGTTGGAATCCACTATACGAATGGAACACAAGCTTTGACCCGAAGGCTTACCGACTTTTTATAGACACGAACTTTGATCCGAAGAGCTCGACGACTTCAAGTGTGTAGTAGAGAACTTCTGAACAAGCTTCTAATTACAACTCTCTGAACTTCTAGACCGTACCGTACTGGCAACTAAGACTAGAGAATTGTAACTGGATTGGGATGTAAAAATGAAGGCTTTTAGAACTCGTATACCAGAAGAGAAGAGAAGAGAAGATGAAAGTGAATTGATTGATGTTTTGGAATGTGAAATCTCTTCTCTACTTATAGGATTTCTCAAAGGAGAGTTCGGACAGAACTCGGCCATATTTTGTCTGCAAAATATCATAAAATAGCTATTGTATCAGAAATTGCAGGGAGACCAAGTTTCTGAATAAGATGTTCACTAAGGCTGAACTCAGGCGAAACTCGGTTCGAACTCGGTCGAGTTATGTTCCCTTAGTTTACGGCCAAAAAAGAAACTAGGCTGAGTTTTGGGTCCAACTTAGCTATTTCAAGATAGGCTATTTTTAGAAAAGGAGATGGGCTATTTTAAAAATAATTTAGGGTAGCCTAATTGCCAGTACGATGCGGTGTATAGTATATTCCTAGACTCAATAAAATAGAAAAATTATATTGCATACATAAAATAAAGACATACACGACGACGGAAAGAAGCTCTGAACAGTTGATGTTGTAGTCGTCGCAGTACGTCTGAAAAGCGTCGCAGTAGCTTATATCGAGTCTAGGTTAAATCGATTATCAAAATTGGTTCGACCATGACCAATGGGCCAACAAGTTTCACATGTTAGTGTAAGGCTAAGTGTTCAAGAACAACTTGGGTTCAATTCCTTGGTTGCAGGTGCTATTGTGTTAGTAAGGGATAGGGGACTGCGGCTTGGAAGCTTAGAGCTTGCAGCAGGAGGATGAGGATGAGGAGGAGGAGGTTCCAGACAGTGTTGACAGTGAAGGTAATGGGTGAAAACATATACTAGTGTATAGGTGTGACTGAGTACCTATTAGTGTTGTGTATGAAGGATGTCATCAGACCATATTAGTTGGTGTTCAGTTATAGGCAACTGAATGGAAGAAAGGACTGCTGGGTCTGTGTGGTGATAGACTTGGGTTTGAGAGCAACTAGGATGCAGTGCAAGGTACATAACAGTTGGGTTGGAGTTTGTTTTGAGTCAAGGACTATCAAGTGCTTCTCAGATTAAGGTACTTAGTGGTGGTTGGGTCTAGCTGGGTTGTGACTGATACACAAGAGAGTACCCGTTTTAGGTAGTAAGGTGAGTAGGTGTATCAGTTAGAATACACTAAGGAATAGTTAAGGTAAAGCATATAGATAAGTTAGTATGGACATTATGCTTTAGGTAACCACCTAAATTCTAGAGGAGTATTACAGATACACAGTACTAGTATTAAGATATTGATACTTAATGGTAATGTGATACTAGTGTTAGGTAATACTAAGTAAATATTAAGGTACTATATGTATCTAGTTAAGGTAAGCTATATAATAAGGTATTAGTATATAAAGAGTATTATACCCTAAGATACTAAGTTATGTGGCTAGATACTATATTACTATTTATAAATGAGTTATATATATATATATATATATATATATATATATATATATATATATATATATATATATATATATATATATATATATATATATATATATATATATATATACTAGTAGTAGTAGTAACTAGTATAGTAATATTCTTAAGGTAATAACATAGAACACCTACAGATAACCTAGTATGGACTTGATATCACTAGTATGACTTTATAAACCTACTTTATAGCTATTTTAGAACTCTAACCAAGGTATTGTCCTAGTTTGACGAAAACGACCGAGAAATGACCCAATGCCTATCCTAGAGTCAATTATACATGTTTATTGTTCCAAATCACCTTTTGACAAGGAATTTCACATTTAGGTCCTTGAGATACCGAGATGGACATTATTTGATATCCATTGCTTTGGACCACAGACGAGTACATTCTTTGATAGTTTTTATTATTTGATAATTAATATAATATAAGTATTTAGAAAATATTTTACTTGATTCCTGACATGATGGTACACGTGCTAGTGCACATATAGATCTTCAGTCATGAGATATTTTTTTTGTTTCATTGTTCCTCGTATTCTCGTATGGTTATTAGACAATCTTTAACATTAGACAATTTCTTGAGTACCTTGCATTGTAACATGTTATGGTTGGATCCATTATACTAGTCGGAAAGAAAAAAGTGCTAGCTAGATATGTGATCAAACCCTAGTTAATGTTCAATATTCAATGTTTAAGTTAGAAAATGTTTATCCACATTTAAGTAGACAATGTTCAACCCAAGCCGATCACATATCTAACTAGTATTTCAAACACTTAGTGTAGTTATAGTTCTTCTCTATATTCTATTTTATTGTCTTTATTCTATTTTATTGTGATCAGATTATGCCATATTGCTCTAGATTATCTCTCTTTTCTACTATACCTTGATATTTGTTCATTGCTTTCTCGTCTTGTATTATATTATTTATTACTTTTTATAGTCATTATCAATTAACTGGAACTGCTGTTAGAGGTGTGCTCGTTCCATCCTAGCTGGATATATTTTTCAGATAATTTATAGGACTTTTGTCCAGTCAGGAGTGATTACAGGGAGGTCTAGTCGGAGTCACCAGTTTTCATAGATACATTTATTTAGCATTTGTACTGGATTTTTCTCCAGCTCTTTAGACACATTGAGATGTTATTACTCCTAGACTTATGTAGTATTGTTAGACTTATTTGGTTGGATGTGGATATTGTAGACTAATCTAGTATTGTGACTTTGTGACTCCATTTGTTTCATATATTATCGTACTATTTTTTCTTATAGATTATTGTGATTGAGTATCATTTCATTCCTATTATATTGTCCTTCGTTTGGAGTTCAGTTATAATTGACATGTTATATATATTATTGTATGAGATTGTTAGCTATAGATAGTTGACCTAGACACCGTTCTACCGTCGATGTTACGGCGTAGGTTGGACGTACCCACGTACTCGTGCCCTCACACCGGGTGTGGGTCATGACAACGTACAACCTACGCAGCCCACGCATGCGCGCAATAACACAACAACACATGCACACAGACACGTAAATATACATAGTCGCATATGTCCTGCATGCACATATATGCGCATAACACCACATAACTATGCATATCTCATATACACGCATACACATCAACTACGCATACAACTCGCACAATAACCGAGCAGCAACCGCACATAACCCGTGCATGCACTCGTTCATGCACCCACGCTAGCAACCGTGCATGCAACTCACGCATAAAATGAGCACCATGCGACGATGCTGAGGTGCTAAGTGCAAAATGCGCCATCAAAGCGCCGCTTTGCGCCCTTGAGCCCGAGTCCAAGACCGAGTCCTTAAACCCCATTGGTACTTAGCTCCTAAGAGAATTTTTTTTAAGAGAGTAAGAAAAAGCATAAATACTTTCTTGAGGAGTTTAGCATTAATATTACTAGAAAAATATTCTACATAACACCCACTTGGGCCACTACCCCATGTATATACCTTAATACCAAGCATGGTATTATATTGAAATACACTTGGTGTGTTTTCTAATATGGGACTATCTTTTTAGTCTTGCAAGAGGAGAACCTCCCACAAGAATAAGGAAAAACTCCAACAACCCCCCACATATCTCAATATATATGGGTTGAGCGTTACTCACAGAGAATGTCCATCATGCATTAAGATAGATATCACTAATGACTTGAATATTCATGCATGGGTCAAACAACAGTACAATACAAGAATGGACTAAGCCTTTAATTCGGTACCATAGTTGTTATTCTTCTCACAGGCACAATGACATCAACTGTGCCGTCTGGTTGCACATTGAAGGCCCTATGCCAACCTTGTTTTGGTGTATGTATTTTGGACGTCTACAAGTTTTTCCTCAAGAGACGGCCTACATCTCTTTCCATACAATCTAGGTGAGTTCTTTCAGAGAGTCCCAGCATGAAGCCTTGTGTTTCCTTACAGTGCTGCACCGATATGACATGGCATAAAGTCGAGGCTTTGCATCTTTTGTTATACCACTGTAGCATGAGGACACTAGCTTTGTAGTGTCGTACTACCTAGCATGAAGCCTTATGCTTCCTTCGATGGTACGTCGTTGTGACATGGATTATGAAGCCAGGCTTTACATCTTTTACCTCTTTGTGGTATCACACTACTATAGCATGAGGTCACCAGCCTCTTTGTAGTGCTGCCTACCACTCTCTATTCTACAGCATTAGGCTAAATGCCTATATGTCATGCTACGCCGCTGTGACATGGCACAAAGGCGAGGCTTTACCCTCTCGAGGTACCTCATATGGCGTCACCCCAATATAACATGGAGTATTATGCTCCTTTATAGTGTTGTGCTACCCGTGCTTCCTGTAGAACACGTCGAACATTTAAAATATCCAAGAACTCATTAAGATGTCGAAGTCATCCTCCCACAAGACTTGTTCTAGACAAAGAACAATTAGTAGACCATAATAGTTTTGGGACCATATCCCCTCAATGTTTAAAAGGAGTACCCACTGTACTTAATATTTTTCCAGTCAATGGTCCTCCCTTGAACCAAAAGCTAGATGCCTAGTAGATTTTACTTTGAACTAATATAATAAAACTTTATGGTAGGATTGCAAAGACACAATATCAGAGGACCTTCAAGCCCAATTTTCTTGTTGTGTCTTTAACCAGCTGGCGCTTGAGGCCTTTTGTGAACGAATTCGCCTATTTTTTCTGGCTCCGAACATCAACCACTATAATGATTCCATGCTTACTTTGCTTATTTAGTGCCTTGTGTCATAGACGTAGAGTTCTCTTCTTATCATTGAATAGATCATTCGATGTTACTGCTGCAGCCGCATAGTTGTCATAATATACTGGTATTGTCAGGATCTGCGCACCAACCATAAGAGAATCATATATGAGCTCCCGAAGATATTCTATTTTATCCGCTGCAGCCGATCGTGTATAGAACTCAGACTTTATATATGAGTGAGAGAGTAAGGCTTGCTTCTTCGACTTCCACGACATAGAAGCAGCACCCATGGAGAAGATGTATTCTCCTGTGAACCTTTTCGCTCTTTTCTTCTGAGTACCAACTGACATCATTGAACCTTTCCTCTACTATTTGGAACCTGCTGTATTGCACATATCCCTAAGTCCTCTTGAGATATCTCATGACTCTCTACAAAGCTTTCCAATGTTTAATAACTGGATTCTCGTGAACCAACTCAACATTCCTATGACAAAGTCTATGTCAGATCTGTTGACACTTGTTGCATACATCAAGCTTCTGATGACACTAGAGTACTTCAGTTGTCTGATATTTTCTCCTGAATTTGGATTTAGCTTTGGTCACACCTGTAAGGAGTATCGATCCCTAGAGGATCCTGATATCCATAGCGTGTGAGCATCTTTTTTCATGTAGTGAGCTTGTGACAAAGTAAGCACAGCCACCGTCCAGATTATCTTAATCTCCAGGATGACATCAGCATCTTCCATGTCCTTCATACTGAATTTGGACGAGAGGAACATCTTTGTTCTAGTGACACATTATATATCTGTGTACATGATTAGTATGATGTCCATATAGAGACAAACGATGATACCTCCATCACCAACGAACTTCATATAAACACACTTATCAGTCTTGCTGATCCTGTAGCCATTTGACGTGATGACTCTATCAAACTTCTTATGACACAGCTTGGGAGCTCGCTTCAGGCCGTACAAAAATTTTACCAATTTGTAGACTTTCTCTTCAAGACCCTAAACAACAAATTATTCTGGCTGTTGCATGTAAATTCTTTTTGTCAATTCCCTATTCAAAAAATCTTTACGGACATCAATCTGATGAATAATCAACTAATGAATAACAACCACGATAATCGACATCCTAATAGTTGACATCCCTTCCACTCGAGACAAATGTGTCACATTAGTCAATCCCCTGCTTCTGAAAAAATCCCTTGTCTACTTGCCTAGCCTTTGAACTTATTAATTGTTCCATCAGCCCACATCTTCTTCTTGACGATCCATTTGCATCAGATGGGTTTAGCTCCTTCAGGTAGATTTACCAACACCCAAGTATAGTTAGATGTTATGGAGTCAATCTCGTCATGGACTGCCTTCTCTCCCAGACGACCGCATCTTTGATCTTTATTGCCTCATCAAAGGTACGCGGCCCAGCTTTCACATGATTGGTGATAAAGTCATCTCCAAAGTTCTTTGGTGTCCTCACTCGCTTTGCTGACTGCTCAACGAGCAATGGTTCAAGTGTTGTCTCTTAAACGATAATATCCTCATGTACTACATCTTCGTTGGAAGTACTTGCTTCTTCGTTGCTAACACTATTCTCTGGAACATGTGCGAGAATAATGTTCTTGTCTCTAGTAAATTTGTCTTCAAAGAATTCTGTGTTGCGAGACTCAACGATATGATATGATCAAATATCAAGGAATCTCCGAGCATTTCTTTCAACAACATATCCCAAAAATATGGTCTTCGTAGTCCTTATTTCCAGCTTCTGAATCTTGATATCCGGAAGCTTCATATACGCTAGACACCCCCAAACTCGAACGATATTCAAGTTATGTCTGAACTAGATACAGAGTTCATGGGGAGTAAGTCAGATATGACGAACGATACTTTATTCAGAGTTTCATCTTCGTGAATTCTTAATTCCTTCCTAAGACTTGACTTACATTCATCCCTAAGCTTCTGAATATGTAAATATCCTGTTTGAGCCACCTTGATCCTCTCTACCAAAGTTGACTGTATCTGAAGACTAACTAATACTTCCGTCTCTTGAGGTAATACTACCTCGATGCCCATCTTTTGAATATCTTCTAGAATGTGCTTCTGAGTTGTCAAGATGAATGCGTTGCCTCTCCTACTTGGAGAATCTGCCACTATATTTGTCTTGCCTGGATGGTACTAAAGTGCCACATCATAATCACCAAATAACTTTAGCCACCTCCACTGTCTCATGTTCAGGTCCTTTTGAGTGAATATGTACTTCAAACTCTTATGATCTATAAATATCTCCATCCGATCGTCATATAGGTAATGTCTCCACAACTTGATAGCAAATACTACTGCTACCAATTCTAAATTATGTGTTGGATAATTCTTCTCATAATCTCGAAGCTGCTGGGACGCATTAGCTATTACTTTTCCATGTTGCATCAATACACATCCAAGTCCTTTCCCTGATGAGTCACAATAAACTGTGAATCCTCCTGATCCTACTGGAAGTGTAAGGATCGGTGCTGATATCAACTTCTCTTTCGACTTTTTAAATGCTGTTTGGCACTCTGCTGTCCAAACAAACTGTATCTCCTTGTGGGTTAGACAACTTATTGGTGCTGAAATCCGTGCAAAGTCTTCCACGAACCTCCGATAATATCCCGCTAATCCTAAAAAACTTTGAACATCTGCTACTGTCTTCGGGACTGGCCAATTCTCTACTGCTTCAATCTTTTTGGAGTCCACTGATACTCCTGAGGTAATATATTCCAAGAATGACACATGATCTAACCAGAACTTACACTTACTGAGTTTAGTATATAACTGATGCTCCATCAGAACTTGCAACACTTTTCGAAGATATTTTTTATGCTCTTCTTCACTGTTGGAGTAGGCAAGAATGTCGTCTATGAATACCACTACAAATTGATATAGGTATGTCATGAAGATATGATTCATCAAATCCATGAATATTGTTGGTGCATTAGTCAATCTGAATGACATAACTAAGAATTCGTAATGCTCATATCGTGATAGAAATATTGTCTTTGGTATATCTTGCTCCCGGACTCTCACTTGATAATATCCTGATCGAAGGTCTATCTTGGAAAATATTTTTTGCTTCACTCAATTGGTCAAACAAATAATTGGTCAAACAAATCATCATTAATCCTAGGCAATTGACACATATTCTTTACTGTTAAGGCATTCAACTGCCTATAGTCGATACACAACCGTGTCGACCCATCCTTCTTCTTTACTAGAAGCGTTGGTGCTCCCCATGGTGATCCACTAGCCTAAATAAACTTTTTAGCCTTTAATTATTCCACGTGATGATACAACTAGTTAAGTTCCATCGGTGACATCTGATAGACCTTGATGGAAACTTGTTCTGCTCCTAGTTTTAACTCTATGCAGAACTCCACTTCTCTTACTGGGGGTAATCCTGGAAGCTTTTTCGGAAATACGTCAAGAAATTCTTTAATTATTCTGGAAAACTGATCTTCAACTCTCGTTACTACTGCAATACCACCTTCATGCTGATCCTTCACCGTTCTGTTGAAGATAAACTCTTTCTTGCTCAGGATGTTAAAAATACTCTACCCCTATGGCAATCTATCGTTGCATGATTGTCTCTCAATCAGTCTATGCCTAAAATAATGTCAAAATAACCTATAGGGAACTCGATCAACCTTGCAGGTAATAAATGCCCGTACACTACGATTGGATACGCCAAACATACTCTACTGACTCCTACGAGACCATTAGCACTGAGTATATTCAACATCTCTGACATTGCCTCGAACTCTAATCCAATACGTGTCACAAATCGTGCACATACAAATGAATTAGATACCCCTGAATCAAATAATGTTATAGAAGAAAAATGTGTAACGAGAATGTTACATGCCACCATGTCACCTGATGCTAAGGCCTCCTCCAGAGATAGGATAAAAGCTTGCCCTTGGCCTTGCGGTGCTCCTTGAATACGCACTTGTGGCCTCTAATGTCCATACTGCTGATTCCTCTACTGGTTGTACATCTGAGTTTGTGTTGGCAATATATGCTAAGTCAATGTCCTGATCGCCAGTGCTGGTCCCCAATACTGAGTTGTCCCTGGTGCTGGCAGTGCTAACCGCTGCGCCGGTCCTTCAATCCTCTACATCATAGGAAAATTGACAATTTGATGATTTGGACTGCCACATGGCAGGCATAATTCTTGTGCTACTCTATACACATCTTTTGTATGGCCTTCCTTGCCACAATATATACATCTGAGTGGGGCTTATAATCATTATTGTTGTTGCTGCCTCGGTTGGTTTAGCTGAGCTGGTGTTGTTGTTGCCGATGCTACTGGCCTCTTTGGCGCTGTGTCATGAATATGAACGCCAGAAGATGGGGCTGATATTCGTTGTGATTGTCCTCCTCCTCCGCTTTGCGCATGATACCTCTTCTGGCCTCCCGTACTTGAAGCTAACCTCTACATCATCAGCTCATGTTGCCTAGATGCGATTAATACTTCATCGAAAGTCTGATAGTTATGCCCCTCTACCAGTTGCTGAATCTCCAGATGAAGTCCATACTGGAACCTCATTGCCCTCTATGGTTCTGTTTCTACCAATGTCGGAGCAAATCTGATAAGCCTGCAGAACTCCATCGTGTAGCCCTCCATTGTCTTTTCAGACTGTTTGAGGTTGATAAACCTCTGTTGTAGCTCATACTGTGCTACCACTCCAAAATACTTAACCCTGAAATGGACGCTGAAGTTGTCCCATGAAATAGTTGTCTTAACCCAACTTCTTCTGCTTCCCACCAATCTCTAGCATGGTCTTGGAGTTGCAATCAGACCTGATCAACTTCTTCCTCAGTTGGAAACTTTGCCGCTGTCAGTATTATTTTGATATTTTGCAGCCAAGCATCTGCGGTAATGGCGTCCCCCATGCTATCAAAGTAATTATGGTTAAGTTGGCAAAATCTCACCGATGCCCCTGAATCTGTTCTAATACTTCTTTCTAATGTTATATGTAATCCTTGATTCAACAAGACATTCTGCTCTTGCTGCTGAAGCTGCTGACAATATTGCGTCGCCATCATTCCTCATATAATTTCCAGCAATATCGGTATATCAAGTGCTACTGGCACTACTAGTACGACCGGGGATACTGGAACTTCTGGTACATATTGCTCCCCGTGCTCTTCTACTGGTTCTACCCTGATCCCTCCAGGTACAGGTATTGCCTCTCGCTGTGGGCTAACAGATCCTTGTCCTGATGCAACTGCTGGTGCTCCACACACTGATGCTGGAGAAGAGATAAAGAAAAGGACACAAGATAAATCAAGAACTGGACGAGAAAGAATCGAGGAATCAATTGTACATAAGTCAAGCTGAGTTTTGAGGAGACAAATTCAAAATTTCATGGAGGAACATGTTTGATTGAGACATCCTATGATCAAGCTACCCCACAAGTCTGAAAAGAAAGATAGACCTGCATGGCCACCACTAAAACCTTGCCATGCCCCAGATCCAGAATACTGGAGAGCGGGAGAATGACTAAGCCAACGGCACCTTACGGAATACCAAAGTAACCCACAATGTGTTAAGGTTGTCTAGAGACGAGGGAGGTGTATACTACAATCAAGTCTTATAGGATTAAGAACTTCTATATCTCAATCATTCAATCAAGTAGCAATAACATAGAATATTTCAGAATAAGCTGTACGACGTCTCAAATGCTGCATCAGAAGGTTCTAGAGTTCTAGCAATACAAATTGATATGCCAGATACACAATCAAAAGAATACATGATAGTGGGTCAGCTGTAGTCTGAGTATAATATAGTCATGTAGGAAGCTAGTATCCAAATTTATCGGCTAGCAGGTGTCAGTTGGCTAAATGCCCAAAATAATATATTTTACAAAAGACGATCAATGAAACAAGAAACCCACTCATGACCCTCAGCAGGCATCCTTCTAGTGCATGCCATTAGTGAGGGAGAAGTATGCTTGATTCTCCAGTGCTGGCTCTAAACCTGGCCATGCAAAACCAGTGGGATCAGACCTCAAATATCAAGTACCATAAAGGAAGCACGAAATGAAGAAACAAAATTAGATCTATAGCATAAGATGCATGATCCAATAATCAATGGCATATATCCCATCCACGACATGATATGACACCCCTTCACTAAACAAGGACAGGAAGTGCCCTATCATATCAATATAGAATACGTCCCTTGATTTGGTTAAGCTAAAATATTCTGCATTGTAGTTTCGATCTACAGTTTATCGTAATACAACAAAGCAACCCAACAACCAAATAAGGACATGAGTTAAACTATCATGCCACAACATCATGTGTCCCTGATTCCACTCAACAGAAGTCACAATACACAAGCAGAGATATAATAAGGAGAAAATAATTAGCTTTAGTCCAAGGAGTATCGTAACACAATGACACAATCCAACAACCACACAAGGACATGGGTTGAATCATCATGCCACGATAGCCCACTTTCCTGGCTAGGCACCTATATAAGCAGATTTAGACGGCCAATCATGTATTACTTCTTGACATATGATCTTTGGGTTATTCCAGTAGTGCAATATATAAGTATCCTTAGATCGTGCCATAATCGAGCAGGGCTGGCTGAACCAATAATATACAAGCAATAATATATATAAATGATGCACCAGTCCCTCGCAAGGGCCCTGAGCTAATCAATAATTAGTAGCAGTTCCAGGATTTCTATAGGAAAAATACTGGCTCAGTCTTATAATTAAATCAGATACTGTACTCTACTAGTATGGATGATATACAATATCCGTGGTGGCCAGCCTTTACTCCCAGCTAATTTAGGGTGGTTCGATATACACGATCTCGAGATACCTCCCTCCCAATGCTCTACAATTTAGTTTCCTAGTTAACCCTAGGTTAGTTAGAATCTCAAGCCTTGGTCCAATGAATATTCCTTCTTAGATGTCGTACCTTAAGTACGGGCACTCTCGATACGAATCCATATTGTCACTCTAAAGTTAAATCTGAATTCACTCAAGTGTGATACAACAATCAATATTATCTAGCCACGGCTAAAGTCACTGTCCAACTACCAGATTCGTACATAGAAATAATAACATATATCACGTAGTAGGAGTATGTGGCATGACATCTTACTATATATATCAAGTAGCACTCTCAGTGCGATCAAGTGTATCAGGATGGATACAATAATCAGGGCAGGAACAAGTTCTAGTATCTAGATCATGGACAAGTCATCAGATAGCAAGTTATTCGGGACATGATAGTCTAATACTGGTCACAATAATTTATCACTTTATTATGTCAATCAATAAGAATAAGAGTAGTATGAGAAATCCTCGAGATCAGATCAACAATCCTTAAACCAAACAAGGACCGGGGCTGCAGAATGTCATCCGAGTTGAACTATACCTCTTATTCTATCCAACATATAATAAGGTGATCAAGGAAAAGTAATCTAATTAATAAGTAAAATATCAAGTGCATACATGACTACATCTACAGAGCTCAGCGTGCGCAGGAAATAGTAGGCGCACAAAGCAAGTTGGCCCACAAAACACACATAATTAAGCTTGGCGCACAAACGACCAAAACTGGGCAGTGGCGCACAAACGAACAAAAGCAGGGCTGGCGCACTTTCGCAAGTAAGTAAGCGAGCTACAAAGTATAGCGCACTTTGTCAAGTTGACCAACACGGCACACTTGACAAAAGTGCGCGAGCATGAATAAAGCGCGCTTTCAAGAAAAGTGCATGAGGAAGCTAGCTTCAAGATAAAACACACAATCCGATGTCAACGCTCGACAGTCGAAAAACTCGTCAGTCGAGGAGAACACAAATCAATAACACAGAAATTAAGAAACCAAAGCTTCGTCCCTAAGGAAACGAAGAGAGAAAAGTGTAAGAGCTACCAAACATAAGCAAAGTGCGCCGGTTGACAAAATAGAGAAAAAGTGCGCCAGATTGCCAACACGAAGAAAGTGCACAAACTGGCTATGGCACACTTTCCCTTATTTTTTCAGGGAGAACTTTGATGGAATATGCACCAAAATACGCCAACTGAATTTTCCCTTAAAAGTGTGCTACTGACTCAAGGAGTGTGACTGGCGTACTTTTGCTAGGAGACTAAGTGCAGTATAATTAGTACGCACAAGGAGTTGGGACAACACACCAATGCGCCCAAAGTAAAATATACATATTTCTATGTCAAAGGGGTTATCTTGCATACTCTTCATAGAGCACCGTTCTTCTTCTCCAGTAAGCCATTTGGTATACGTATTGTATCAAGTTTCAGTACTGAACTTAGCTGGACTCGAAAACATGCACGACCAAAATCAAAGTTACATAAAATATGATGATCTACACTATGAGCTAATTAGTTTTGTAAAACATAAAGTTTTGGGAGATCAATCCTTAAGCAAATAAAAAGTGAACCCATAGACCCAAACTCTGGTCCATGCAATTCCAACCAAGAAAATCAAGAACGACAAGTATTAAAGATGAAGGGGTGCTCGGTCCCAACAACATGAGCTAGAAACAAACAAGAATTTTTAAGAATTAAAAGCATACATAAATCCATGGTTCTTCTCCTGTGCAAGTTGTACTTGCCTATGGAGGGAGAGAAAACCTAAGAGAGAGAAATAGAAAAGAAATAATGAGCAGAAAGAGAAAATGGGAATATATAGGTTTAGATTTGAGATATGGACCGTTGTATTACTCAAACCCATCCTAGCCACACATGCCACCAACCCAACCAAACCCACTCTTCTCCATAACTCACGGGCCTAGTCTAAACAAAGGCTTGGGCTAGCAACCAACATGCGCCAAAGATAACATGCGCCAAAGTGCGTCGAGAAAGGGGCCTGACAGGAAGTAATGAAAACTTTATCCCGGTCTTTGTGGAGAATTTCTAGAATTCACAGATATCTGAGTGCACCAACTCAAAAGATCTGTACTTCGGTTCAATCGTCTGAGAAGCTTCCTGACAGTCTTTATCTTTGCACAGACTTTACATACCTCCACAACTTTACCCCTATATTTGGAGTAAGACCTAGACTAGACATTTATAGGGCTATTACATTGCACATATCCTATTCTATTATGCCATAACTCAATAAAGAAGTTACATTGACATTATCAGAAGGAGTTATAAGCAGAAGTTTGAACATCCTTTTAATGCTGAAAGCCTTTTCGAAGCATGTTCCTTGCCACATCATCACCATATATCCAGCATGGATGTCCATCGTCAAGCCTGCATTCTGAGACCGGGTTCTTGGAAATTACTGGTATGTGATATACGCCCTCCAGTGTCATTGACTTTTCGAAAGTCAATTCCAGCACCACTATCCCGATTCCCAGATCTTCTATTTGAGACTTGTTCGCTATCAAGACCTTATTTTAAAGATAGGCTCATCCTTGGTGAACAGCTCTTTATTAGAGCACACGTGGCTAGATGCACCAGTGTCCATCTACCAGTCAGCAACCATGCTAGATGACTCAACCTGTACAACCATGGCAACCAAGTTAAGTAATCAAATCAACCAAGTTAAGCTATGCCTTGCTATTTTGGTTTGGAATTAGATCGGTAATCCTTTTCAAATGGTCCTTCATGACATAGTTGTAACAAACCCCGTCAAGCTTGGCTTAAATAAATCTGACTTCATAATGGGCTATTACACTTATGGAGAACCTATGCGTTTATACAGCCAAACACATAGTTGATCTTCTTCTCATCTGACTTGAGATGCTTCTTGAGAGAATCCTCGTCCTCTATAAGTTGTAGTCTCCATGCACAATCGGCTCTTCTGCCATATTCTGTGCATAATCCATTCTGGATAGATTGGCCCAATACTCATCCAACATTTGACAAAGAGCTTCTTCCTCATCCAAATATTAAAGTGCTGACCATCAAGCTTCTCAAGTTTGGTAAAACTTGTGCCGAGAAGACTTGCACGGTTGTTCTTTATCTTACTCGGATCTTGCTTTAAGATTGTTAGTCCCGAGGCTTAATCAAATATTGTAGAACAGAGGCCAGGAACATAGGTTCACACAAAATTTATAGCCTACCCTCTGTTTGATCCTGAATTTGTAATCGAGATCAGATATTATTGCAATTAAGTTTGCTCGTTGAGTACCTCGATTCTAATGGATATATATATATATATATATATATGAAAAAAGTGATATGAGCCATAGGCTCATATTTCTACATGAACCAATATACATGTGGACCAATAGGAATAGAGTGTACTAGTGTACATGGATGCACATGGGATATAGGAATCTATTTTTATTGGTCCATATGTGCATGGAACATATAGGAATATGAGCATATGGCTCATATCTCATTTACCCATATATATATATATATATATATATATATATATATATATATATATATATATATATATATATATATATATAAAGGGTGGAAACTCATCTCCACTCCTAGCCGATATATGTGGGACTAAAATATCAACTCCCAAAATAAGGATTGATATTCCAAATCCCGCAATCAATGGAGTCACATGCAATCTATGCAACCCGCACATGCGCGTAACAGCACATCAACGCAGTAGTGCATCATCGCAGATTCGCAGACACGTAGCTGTGCATAGTCATATATGCCGCATATACACATATATGCGCATAACAGTACATACGCACATACACAGCAACCACACATGAAACTCACGTAGCAACCGAGCATAGCCCACGCATGCACCCAAGCTAGCAATCGCGCATGCAACTTGTGCATAAAATGAGTGCACAAGCGCCATGCGACGATGCTAACGTGCTAAGTGCAAAGTGCGCAATCAAAGTGCCACTTTGTGCCCTTGAGCCAGTATTCGAGACCGAGTCCGAGTTGCTAAGCCCATTGGGACTTAGCTCCTAAGAATTTTTTTTCCAAGAGAGGAACAAAAAGCATAAATACTTTTTTGAGGAGTTTAGCCTTAATCCTACTAGAAAAATATTCCATATGGCACTCACTTGGACCCCCATCCCATGTGCATACCTCAACACCAAGCATTGTATTATATTGAGATACCTACTTGGAGTATTTTTTAATGTGGGACTATCTTTCTAGTCTTGTAAGAGGAGAACCTTCCACAAGCATAAAGAAAAACCCCAATAAATTATTCCTACAGTATATTCTCTAAGTTGCTCTGTACGCATCCATGCACTACTGGGTCGTGCAGTTGCTCAGTGCGGTCATCGCTTCCCCACTCCTTAGGATCTCTACCAGAGGCATGGTAACTAAGGACGAGAAATTTTTTGCTAAGTAGTTTTGCATGCATATACAATACAATCACCACTTTTTTATTTCTTCGTTGTTTTTGCAGAGACCACTTGGTTTCAGGGTAGTGTCAAGGGTCGGCCTGTGGAACGCGATGCTCTTCGAGATCGTCATGACGTTCGACATGTTCTACATATAGGGCCGATCTGTGTTGGAAATCGGACACGCCCTTCAAACATTCCGACACCGTGCCTGATGGTGCCTACAACAAAAACTTTAGGCCAACCCACCTAAGATAACCAACCCATGTCTAACGAATACTAAGCACAAATAAAGACAAGTATATAGCGGTGACTACGTCACCTGGACAAATCCTAACCTTTATAACTCAGGTAAAATTACAAGATTGACAAAATCAATGTTGAACCATTTACCCTAATACATTCAAAACTCCACCACACTCAAGAAGAAAAAGAAAGATATTATAATTGAAATCACTCACCAACCCATAGCAATCTCCTTGAGCGAAGGCGATGACTCCTTGGGTCCAATTTGGAGACAAGGGCAAAAACGGCAGTTTCGGGTCAAAACGGGGTCCGCCGGTGGGCCCGCTTTGCACCGAAAAACGTGTCCAGGTCAATGGTCTCCAAATTCACCAAACTTAGTGTCAACAGGTCAGGAACGCTGATACGAACCCAGCGGAACTTCCAGATTTGGATTCCGATGAGCCGAACACAAAATCGCCCGTCGAGCAGGGACTATGGGGCCCACGACACGCGATTTCGTCAACGTTCTCAGAATTGAACCAAACTTGACCCACAGGACCAGCGTATTGCTACGAGTCCGATGGCATAAGTTTTGTCTCGATCCGATGAGTGTACAAGAAGTTAGGGCAAATTGTAGAAAAGTCGGATACGGAGCGATGTCCGCGGATACGCGTTAATTTCGGTGTGCACGCACACCCGAATCAGCTTCCGTGAATTCTCACACGTCCGTATCGACGGTGTACACGTATCTGTGAAGACCGCACGCGACCAAGTCATCCCGTTTGGCGGGGCGTACTCAGTTCCGGGGTGAAACAGGGTCTGGTTTTTCCTATTTTTGGATCGCGGTGTGCGATCACCACAGGACGCGATGCCCCGAGAGGTTTGTCCGGACACCGAGAGGGTCATACAGGCTTCACAACGCAATTTGCGGAATTGAAAACGGAGCTACGAACAGAAAGTTACACGCACCTGAAGGGGACCCGAAAATCAGGGTCGAGTCGTGTCCGACTCGTGTCGGACACGGAATCTGAATTAGGGCTAGGGTTAGGGTTTTCCGGCGGATATCCGGCGGCTCGGGCGGCGGGGAAGGCCGGAGATGGCGCTGGCGGAGGCGGGCGGAGGCTCGGCTGTCGGGCGGAGGCTGGCCGGGGCTCTGGAGCCGGAGGCGGCTCGGGCTGCCGTGGTTCGAGCTGCTGTTGGACGCCGGGGACGGCTGCGGCCGCTGCTGGCGGAGCGGTGGGAGGCGGTGGCGCGGGCGGCGCAGCCTGGGGCGGAGCAAGGGGGAGAGGGCGGAGCGGGACGACGGCGTCGAGGGTTGTGGCCAGAGTAGAGACGGCCAGGGGTTTTAAAGGGGGAGCGGGTGGTGGCGCTCCGGGCGAGGCGGAGGAGAGAGCGGGGGGGTCGTGGCGAGGAGGCGAGCTGCGTGGCCGGGCGGGGCATCGCGTGGCCGGGCGGGGTGGTGCAGGCGGCGGAGGCGGCGGAAAATGCGGGGGCGGGGACTGGGTCAGGGGAGAGGGGTGCGGGTTGCGGGTTGCGGGTCGGGTGCGGTTGGACCCGACCCGACCCGTTAAGGCGGGCGGGCCGAGCGGGTTTGGGCCGGGCTGAGAGTTGGGCCGCGGGCTGAGTTATTTAAGAAAATAAATAAATAAATAAATAAATAAATAATTAAATAAGTAATTAAATAATTAAATAAATAGTTTTAGGTGATTTAAAAATAGGTCCGGGGCCCGATAAATTCCAAAAAATTACCCTAAGTCCAGTTTTCCATTTTACACCCAAAAATATTATTTCCATGATATTTTAATATTATTTATCATCAAATAAAAATTATTTAATAATTAAAAACCCTGATTTTAATTACAGAAAATTCCCAGAAAATTCCAGAAAATTGTGAAAAATCCCAATTTAAAATTCTTGCAAAATCTGGGGGTTTACAATCTACCCAACTTATAAAAATTTTGTCCTCAAAATTTAAAATTAAGCCATAATCTGTTAATCCTTCATGTACATAGGGCAAGTCGATCGCCATCTCTTTGCGATAATTAAAAGCCTAATCATGTCCACTGTAATCACTTCATGATTAAGATGACTACTGTTCCAATCAGAAATTCAACTTATGGTTATTACTTCTTACTTCCTCAAATTACCCACAGGCAGGTTTTAGATTAAGTCCATGTAGCATTTTCAAGATTTGCACATGACTTTGCCTCACGATTTTAATTATCATAATTTTCTCTAGAAGTGATTCGAGTTCAACAATATTCCCATTCAAGATGGTATGCTTCAAATTTTTAAATTTCGTTCATCTCCTCAATAATCCAACTAGGTAGTCCAACCACCAATTCGTAATTTGTAATTCAAATCATCAAATTAAAAAAATGTATTCCACCCATGTTCAAGTCTGAAATTCTATCATTTTATCTTCCAAATTTAAATTGATGATTTTACCTTCATTATTCAAAATTTAAATCATGTAACTAAGTTACAACTATTGGGTCCTCGATATCAATTCATTAATCATTTTAGTCACTCCTCTAAATTTTCAAAATTATAATGGCTTGCTTCTTCCAATCTGACCTTACTCGGTCGCGATCCAAAGGACATTCCTCTCGAGTTGACAAATGCATTGCTACCCAACTTAGAGTTTACCCATTCATCACAAAAGACTATATACCTTAAGAAAAATATTCCTTAATATGCTTACCTACGTCATTCAATCCTCGAACTTCAACGCCGATCATGATATGTCCTCAATTATGAAAGTTTAATCCTCAAGTATGCGATCGGTCTATGTGGCATATCCAGTACTATCTATGTACTAACTTATACCAGGCACGAGATTTCGTCTTTCCGAAATAAGGAAAGACGAAGATCAATATTAAAGAGTTCAAGGGTGGGGTGATAGAAAAGAAATATCGGGGTCAAGGCATTTTAAAGTATTCCGGTGAGAATTGTCAAGCGATTGTGGATTGAATCCTATCTCGGTAATTCCTATTCATATGCTCGTATTAATACAGTTATGCTCAGACATGTCTAGGGCAGGTATACTAGTCAACTGTATATCTCAATCCACGCAAAGTAGTGCGAAGGGCGAACCAAATGTACTAAGGTTGATCAGACCGTAATACATTGATTCTGAGTAGACAATTGTATTAGTGTGTCGACCCACTAATACATATGTCTTGAACAAGCTTGATAAAAGGATAAGCTTGCAAAACTAGGCTATAAAATAGCAGCATAAGTCAAGCACAGCAAAATAAAGTGCGCTAGATGGTGATGAAAGAAGATACAAATTATTTAAGTTCACAAAACAACCTACAATAAGCACAATAACAAAAGACTCTAAAATATCCATAGTTATCAAATTTTAAAAAAAAAAAATATACCAGGTTATTAGCAAGTTTTAAAATTACTAGGTTGGGGCTGAGGTCACGAACCAATAGGCACGAGTTAAACAAAACTAGAAACGGCAGTAAAAATTACTTACGCGCATTAGCTGCTCCAAGAGTCTGCGCGTTCTCCACGGTTATGCTGGTAGAGCATCTCGTGGTGATCTTGTAGGAACCCCGTCGCTTGCTGATAGGTCCTTTACTCTGTACCCAAAAATAAACGATAAGGCGCACAGGAATCAAGGCAGGATGCAAGTCAAGAAATTAATTCAAGTCCGAGACAGATGTCAAGAACGATTCAAGCAAGTGGATGAGATCCTAAACTTATCCTTATCTTATTGCAGGCCTGTTCGGTCCTGAAGTTGAAACCGAATAATTTAGTCGTTGGACCTGCATGGGCCACCACAAAAATGTGTCATGACCCGCACCCGGTTATTCGAGCACGAGTGCGTGGGCACGTCCAGCCTACGCCGCAGTGTCGGCGGTAGTACGCTGTCTAGGTCGTCATCACAGGTAATTTTAAATCTCTCATCCACAATAAATAGACAAAAAAAGTAACAAAAAATAGGAATGCTAACTTTTATAAAACAAATTATGACCACAGATCCATAGTTAATACAAAGCCAGAAGATAGATCGGGGACAAACCCGAGTATATGCTGAAAGGAAATAAATAAGCAGCTACTGCTAACTACTCTGCAGAAGTAGCCTCCTGGGTGGGAACTGGCTCCTCATATGGGTCACCTGCTAACTCATAGTGGGCATAATAGGTAGGGGCAAGGTCCTCATCGTCGCCTAAAACCACGAATCCAGTCAGGAAAGGAGCAAAGTACACAATGCACATCAAGATTAAACTAAATATTCATGACAATTAACTTGAGTATCATGTTGAGAAAGTTGCATAGAAGAACATTAATATCTCAGAGTTAATGCTATAAATAGGAATATGAGAAAGCAGGAAATAAGTGAGACAGGAAATGAAACTACAACAGTCAGCAAGAACTATAACAAGACCAGAAGCTATCTGTGTGAACTTGTGTTTATTTTAGAATACATAGTTGGCATGTAGGGGTTTATAAGGCTAATTCGGCCGTCATAGACGGCTATTAAACATGAACAATCGAGATCCGGCTGAGGGTACAGTCGCGTACCAACGGCTATTAAACATGATAGGGGGAATGGTAAACTACATGCCTTCTAGTATTCTCCCACCCGACATGAAAAGCAAGACATGAAATACAGTATCCAAGACATGAAATCCAGTATTCTAACACTACGTGTAATCATCAAGGGTACTAGTAGAGCAGGGAATTAACTATCACAATATAAAGATTAAACTTGAAGTGCAGGTACTTGCCTGTTGTTTGGATCCGATTAATTGTACTTGGGGAAATATCCAGAGATGAGCCCAGATGCTGAAATAAATATTACCATCACGCTCATAAGATGTCAAATAGCTAGAAACGCCTGTTCTTGGGTCCAATTTGGAGACAAGGGCAAAAACGACAGTTTTGGGTCAAAACGGGGTCCGCCGGTGGGCCCGCTTTGCACCGAAAAACGTGTCCGGGTCAATGGTCTCCAAATTCACCAAACTTAGTGTCAACAAGTCAGGAACGTTGATACGAATCCAACGAAACTTCCAGATTTGGATTCCGATGAGCCGAACACAAAATCGCCCGTCGAGCGGGGCCTGTGGGGGCCCACGACACGCGATTTCGTCAACGTTCTCAGAATCGAACCAAACTTGACCCACAGGACCAGCATATTGCTACGAGTCCGATGGCATAAGTTTCGTCTCGATCCGACGAGTGTACAAGAAGTTAGGGCAAATTACAGAAAAGTCGGATACGGGGCGATGTCCGCGGATACGCGTTGATTCCGGTGTGCACGCACACCCGAATCAGCTTCCGCGAATTCTCACACATCCGTATCGACGGTGCGCACGTATCTGTGAAGACCGCACGCGACCAAGTCATCCCGTTTGGCGGGGCGTACTCATTTCCGGGGTGAAACAGGGTCTGATTTTTCCTGTTTTTGGATCGCGGTGTGCGATCACCATAGGACGCGATGCCCCGAGCGGTTTGTCCGGGCACCGAGAGGGTCATACAGGCTTCACAACGCAATTTGCGAAATTAAAAACGGAGCTACGAACAGAAAGTTACACGCACCTGAAGGGGACCCGAAAATCAGGGTCGAGTCGTGTCCGACTCGTGTCGGACACGGAATCTGAATTAGGGCTAGGGTTAGGGTTTTCTGGCGGATCTCCGGCGGCTCGGGCGGCGGGGAAGGCCGGAGATGGCGCTGGCGGAGGCGGGCGGAGGCTCGGCTGTCGGGCGGAGGCTGGCCGGGGCTCTTGAGCCGGAGGCGGCTCGGGCTGCCGTGGTTCGAGCTGCTGCTGGACGCCGGGGACGGCTGCGGCCGCTGCTGGCGGAGCGGTGGCAGGCGGTGGCGCGGGCGGCGCAGCCTGGGGCGGAGCCAGGGGGAGAGGGCGGAGCGGGACGACGGCGTCGAGGGTTGTGGCCGGAGTAGAGGCGGCCAGGGGTTTTAAAGGGGGAGCGGGTGGTGGCGCTCCGGGCGAGGCGGAGGAGAGAGCGGGGGGGTCGTGGCGAGAAGGCGGGCTGCGTGGCCGGGCGGGGCGCCGCGTGGCCGGGCGGGGCGGCGCAGGCGGCGGAGGCGGCGGAAAATGCGGGGGCGGGGACTGGGTCAGGGGAGAGGGGTGCGGGTTGCGGGTTGCGGGTCGGGTGCGGTTGGACCCGACCCGACCCGTTAAGGCGGGCGGGCCGAGCGGGTTTGGGCCGGGCTGAGAGTTGGGCCGCGGGCTGAGTTATTTAAGAAAATAAATAATTAAGTAAATAAATAAATAATTAAATAAGTAATTAAATAATTAAATAAATAGTTTTAGGTGATTTAAAAATAGGTCCGGGGCCCGATAAATTCCAGAAAAATTATCCTAAGTCCAGTTTTTCATTTTACACCCAAAAATATTATTTCCATGATATTTTAATATTATTTATCATCAAATAAAAATCATTTAATAATTAAAAACCCTGATTTTAATTACAGAAAATTCTCAAAAAATTCCAGAAAATTGTGAAAAATCCCAATTTAAAATTCTTGCAAAATCTGGGGGTTTACATCCAAAATTTACCAAATTCAGACTGGACCCCAATAATCTCCCCATCCAGTCTGATGAGAGGGTGTTGACCCCATGGCTTCTCAACTGGACTCTATGCATGTCATCCCGCAACAGAGTTCCTGCTCCCCCATGCCACCGATCTTCGATCCCCTAAGTTTTTTGCATCTGCCATCGTCTTCAGCTCCTCGACCATCACGTCGACACTAGCTGCCATGCGTAGCACCTTCTGTACCACTGGGATCCTGCCAACATCAATGACACGGCTGAGACCAAAGTCCACGAATATCAGCCTCGTAGTGAGTCTTGGCTGCCAGTCCCTGACTTTCGTCTTTCACTAAAATGTGTTAACATTTCGACGAGCTTCTTCACCCTTGGCTGGCCCAACTAAGCAGACGATACGATTCTTCCGAGATTCGAACTCCTGAATCTACCCACCTTCGTGTCCAAACTTTAAAGCTCCCCCATGCACATGCCTCATTGAGCAGAATATCACGTACTATGCATATCGTCGATGACCCATAGCTCACCCGAAACTCTGTAAATGGTGACACTCCCGCCTCAGATTTAGTTTGCTGCAAACCTTGATCTCCTCCCTGGCCTCGAACTGCTTAAACCAATATCGCTCCGTAAAGCTTTGGCAAACCACACATCCCCAAAATCGGATTCGTGAAGTAATCTCTACCTGGAGACCGACCAGCTATCATGGGATCGACAGACTGACCCACAGTCTTTGACTCATCATCATTCGTCACTTTATCTCGATGAAACGAATCCTCCGTAATCCTTAAAGTATCTCGAAGCCCCTCTTCAGCAAGTTTTCGACGATCTAACTCATGTCGAATATCGCTCGAGCCTCCATCCGATGTTTGTGGCCTTATTGTACAACTCAGCGTCTTGAGCCTATACATGCCACAATATAAATCTCCTTGAGCCAGCTGTTGGGAACCCTTCGTAAGCATCCAATATTTGTCCCCAAATAAACTGCGACAGCCATCATCCGCCAGCCTCCCTTCCAAAATCAAGTTATAGCACAAACTCGGTACTTGTCGCACATCCTTGAGAACGAACTTCTCACCAAGCTCCGTTGTCAAGTGCACATCACTGATGCCTACAACTGCAGTCGTCCCTTTATTTATCTTCACACGTCCAAACCTGCCGCCATGGTATGACATGAAGATCCTCATATATGGAGTGTCATGATACGACGCCCCCATATCCATGACCCAATCGCTATCATGACACATGACACAAGGTTTCTCTGCGTCGGTTGCTGCGATGATGAGATCTCCCATAGCCGTGAGATCCTTCTGATCATCCTTGCCTTTAGCCTTTTCAGCTTTGAGCTTCATATAGTTCCTCTTGATATGACCCCTTTCGCGAAAATGATAGCAGCCCTCCTTACGGTCCACAGTCGCAAGATCCCGAGAACTCTCCCCTATCATCGTTTGTGACTTGGGTCTTTCCTTCCCGTAAGAAGCTACCAAATCGGACTCATACGATGATTCCACTTGCTTACGCCGGATCTCCTCGTTCAATAAGCTGCTTTTGACTGCCTCCATTGTGATAACTCCACCAAGTGCGGAGTTGCTCACTGACACCACCAACGTCTCCCAGCTTTTCGGCAAGAACTCAAAAGCAAAAGGGCGTGAATCTTATCATCAATCACCATCTTTATCGCAGATAGTTGATTGATAATACCCTGAACCTCGTTCAGATGTTGTGCTACTGGGGCACCCTCCGTGTACTTTGAGTTGGCGAATCAGAAATGCCTTGTTGTCAGCCGTCTTCCTTTCGTACATCGAATGCAGCTTCTCCCACAATGCTTTTGTTGAACTCTCCATAGACACGTGGTGAAACACTGAGTCATCCAGCCATTGGCGGATGAATCCAACGGTCTTCAGATCCAGTAATTTTTAGTCTTTAACAGCTTTGTCTGATGGCTTAGCGTTGTCGCCCTCTAACGGACCATACAAGTCCTTGCATCAGAGTAGATCCTCCATCCTTGGCTTCTAAATCGCCGAATTCTTCCCTGTGAGGGTGATCATACGAGTGTTTATCTGCTCCGTAGACAATTGCCAGAACAAAAACTAGTAGCTCTGATACTAGATGTTGGGAATCAGACACGCCCTGTAAGCATTTCGATACCCTGTCTGATGGTGCCTGCATCAAAAACTTTAGGCAACCTACCTGAGATAACCAAATCCTATCTAACGAACACCAAGAAAAGATAAAGATAAGTATATGACGGTGACTACGTCACCTGGACACATCCCAACTTTTATAACTCAGGTAAAATTATAAGATTGACAAAATTAAGGTTGGACCCTTTGCCCTAATAGATTCAACCCCCTAACCACACTCAAGAAGAAAAAGAAAGAGATTACAATTGAAATCACTCACCAACCCGTAGCAATCTTCCCGAGCGAAGGCGATGACTCCTCGATCAGATCTCTTTCTTCCTTCTGTCTTGGATGGCGAAGTCCTAAGAGCAAAGCAAATACTTTCTCTTAGATGTCGTAAATTATCCACCTGGAAAATAAACTCTAGGTATCGAAATTCCATCAAGTTCAAATGTGTGTGTATTATATGGCTTATAGTGTCGTAAATTGTCCATCCCAATAATGCAATCACTATCAAAATCTTTGGGTAGTAATACAAAATCAAATTTATAAGTGTTAATTTGTCCTTGTAAGTCAGGAAAATAAACTGTAAGATTTTTTACTTTATGGTTGACAGAACTTGTCGTCCCATAAAATTGTTTAATTTTTCCGGTTTATCAAATTTTTGCCATTGTTCTTGTGGTATAAATTTTTTTTGTAACAAACTAGCTTCGGCTCTAGTATCAACAAGTGCATGAATAGTGAATTCATTGTATTCGGGTATATAGATGGTAAGTGGTATATATATGTGTAACTGGGCTTTTACTTTTAAATTAATGGATCTACTAATTATGTTAATATCTGGAAAGGTATCGTTTAATACATCTTTGCAAGTGTCTATAGTAAGATCTATATGGTCAAGAGAAGTGCTTGCTATTTCTAGATCTAAAGTATCATCAAAAGAGAGATTAATGGAGTCGTCCACATGGATTGTTTTGTTGGTTTTGTTTTTCAAACTTTTTGATATGTTTACTAATAACTTGTATAGTTCTATCCATATATCGCATAACGATAGTTCTATAATTAAAATTTTTAATTTCTCGTATAATATCCCTAAATTTTCGTAAAAGATGATCCATCTTATAGGCTTGATCTATTTGACTTTGGTCATAACTAGTGTGCTCTCTATACCAATTAGTAGTTTTAGACATAGGATTTATTGTAGTAATAAATTTCTACTTCTATCCTTTATTTGTGATAAAGGATTACCGATATTTTTTCTAACTCGTTGGCACGCTAGTTAACCAGCATTATCTTGGTTCTCCCTTCTATTGGAGTTCTAACACTCATTCTGTATTGTATATCCTGTAGAATGTTAGGTGTAAGCTCAATGCTTACCAGATTATCCATTGAATCAGATCTGGTGATAGTTGTAGCATTTGAGGTTGTAGCCTCAAATTCCTTTTGGTATGAATGTTTTTCTCCCTCAATAGTAGTAGAAGTAGTATTTTCAGAAGCAATAAAATATTTCGTTGGTACTTCAATTTTGGGTTTCAGAGATTAAACGAATACTTTTATTTTGTTATCGTTTTTGAGGTGTTCTAGTCGAATAATTCTGGGTTGTATAGTTTTACCCATACCAACCTCAAATAATCTTACGAGATTTTTGGGTATAATTGATTTGAAAGTAGGAGTATCGTTCAGTGCCATACAATATTCCCATTGTATTCCAATTACTTTGGAACCGGGCATTAATTCTATTCCTTGAAGATTAACTGATAAAGTACATATTTTTTCTATATTCTGGTCGTCAAGGCTTATGAAGAAATCCGGATGTATATTAATACCGAATAATCTGTTGACCAGATTAGACTTTGCTCTACCTATTATGCTATTTAGTAGGTTATTAATAATTCTTTAATCCATACAAACTATTAGAATAGGAGTATCAATTCCTGTTCGGAATAACCCCGTGATCTTGAGTTGAATTAAGCCAATATGTAAATATCTCATCTTTGGATACTTAGCCTTTAGTTTTTCCATCTTTGTTTTATCCAATAGACTAATAGAAGAAAAAATCCCCATCCCCTTTCAACTCGATATTTTCTTGCATTCTTTCAAACACATCGGTGTGTTTATTTAAGAATTTGGACTGAAAGAAAATTGGCTTATAGACTTCCCTCTTATCAGAATGTGGAATAGCTTCTTTCAGCTTTTCTAGGTCATCATCAGTAATTTCAAATTGTTCTCCTTCACTTTGTGGAATATTTGCATTTGAGGTTTCTTCTGAAGTTATGGTGTTTGTATAAATTCTAAATTTATAATAACCATCGTACTGCTCACTAGTGCTCGATCTAGGAGAGTCAATACATTGTTTCGGTAAAGTTTCTTCCACTATAGGAAGATCTTCATATTTATGTATAACTAATAGACCCAGTGGATTACCCCTTTCAATGAGATAATCTCTATCCTCAAAAAAAGTATTTTTTATTATTATAGAAATATTGTTTCGAGAAACAAGTTCAATAAACCCATATATAATGAATATATTCTTTGTGGCATGTAATGGTATATTATGTATAATGCCATAATAACCTAGCGGTAAAAATATTTTAATATCTAATAAAATTTTCTGAGTGTGATACCTTCTAAGTCTACAAGTTTTACTGGCATATACTATATATCCTGCAGATATTCCTTCTTTTCGAGGTAATATCATATTGTCATTTAATAATGTCATCCTTATTTGATTATGGGTTTTATTGATAGTAATCATATTGACTTTTAAATGTTTCATGGAGCTGTATATATAATCTTCAGATTGTTCATCTGAATCATCGGATTGTTCATCCGAGTAGAATGATTCTATTTCATATATGGAAGAAGATGAAGTGTCGCTACTTATATCATTAATAGTTCCTAAATTAATATCGTATTCCTCAAGATCTTCAATAACTATTGCGTGTATGTTGTTGGGACATTCGTTGGCAAAGTGTCCTTCTTTGTTGCACTTAAAATATTTGCATCCCTTCCGAAATTTCTTCCTTTTAATGAACTTCTTCTTTTTGAACTTCTGATAAAGACTGGTTTCCATTTTCTTCTAATTATCTTATACTTGGTTATACCTTTCCCTTTCCTTCTAAAGAATTTCTTCTTGTGTTTTTTCCATCCTCTAGTTTCTGGTAGGCATCCAAACTCAGCATTGACATCCGTGTTATATTTAGAACAACAAGAATATCCTAGTCTTAATTTCTTGATAGTCTTATCCATCTATTTTTGTGCACTAACTTGTTCACACACAGTTTGCATTGTCTTCATACAAGCCTTTTTTAGTATGCCAGTGGTGTGAACATTGTTTCTCATTTTATCATAACTTTCCTTGATAATATTGTTCCATGGATAGGGGATCTTTGTAAAAAAGTCTTTAATCCAAAAATCCTTTTGTCCTGTATTTTTTAAACGAAAAATAAAACCAATGTATTTAGTGATAAATTCTTCAAGTAAACAGATGTCACATAAAATTATTTTATGAAGAAGTTCTTAATAGTCCTTATCATCCGTACCATCTTCTCCTATGAAATCTGCTAACATGAGACCTAACAATTTTCCTAATGCTTCTTGAGGATCCCTTGTGCTCCTAATTTTATCCCTTTTCTCTTTATTGTTACTTTCAAGGCTAACTAACCAAGCTCTAGCACTACCCTTCCAAAAACTGGTTGCATAATGAATAAATTGGGCCATATTAATATTTCTTGGTAAATGATATATCATCCTACCAATCTGCTGGCCCCATTCACCAGTATATTCTTTTATTTTCTTATGCGAAATGTTATCAATATTGAATATCAGTCCATCTGAGTGTCTATTATCACTGGCTTTATGATATCTAACACAGTCCTTCCTATTTTTAGGTTGGCTCGAGGGTATTATGGCTCTGGTTGGCATAAGGCTTTCAGGAGGAGGACCAATTGATCCTATATCTTCGGTAGGTATTCCTTCTAAGGACATATTACCACCGCCACTAGTGCTACCAACTTCTTTATTGTTAAGAATATTAAAGTGTTCGTCTTCGGAGTTATCAGAATCGTCATAAGTATCTATACTATGCTTCCATTTAAAAAAATCAATAGCAGAGGAATATTTTTCATAAAAAGCATAAACGGTTTGTTCATCTACCTCACCAAGAAGTTCCTGGTTTTGTAATTTAAGAAAACTACGGTAGTATTCTTCATTAATATCATCAATTTTAATTTTGTTTTCTTCCTTTAAAGAATATCTCATCATATTAATATTCCAATGGGCCGTTTTAGGGTTCTGATTATACCCATCTACGAAACTCTTAGTGTTGGCAAAGCCAGGGTTTTCTAATCCCTGTTTTATCTCATTCATGTCATTCTTAATCTCCTGTAGGAGATCAACAATAAAATTGTATATCCCATGTTCTGGGTGGTCTTTAGTAGACATGTGTACTATATGTTCATAGTGTTCGTGAAGATTAAAAAAATATCGGTGTGTGTCTGCATAAATAAGTTCTCTTCCTGCTTTGGAAGATGATTGTTCATTACTCATGTGTATATGTGGTAGCAGTTCTTAAATATGTTCTTCATATAGCATTAGAGGATTTTTCTAGGATATATTTTATCATTCCATGCCTATATCCGTTTTGACACGCAATTCTGCGGCTAGTCATAATATCCCCTTGCATAGGTTGGTTTAACCTAGCACACCGTGGCTTTATGGCGAGGTTATGTCTCAAATATTTCAACCACAAGCGTATACTACCGCTTCACAGAATTGGAGCACATCATTGGTTCGTTTCCTACCTCATGCGTAAGGATTTTAGGCACGAAACCATAAAATAGAAGATAGAAAAATCTTTCTATGTCATACTAGATCATATTCAAGAACTAATCCTTTAAGATACCATAATGATTGAGTAATAATACTTACAGGATTACTTACAGGGTTTGCACAATCCAAGCTTTATTAACAAGGCTCTGATACCAGATCTACAATGAGCAGAGAACCAGATTTGCAACGGTGGAGAAGGGGGAGGAAAGAACACAAAAGATCTACAATGAGCAGAGAACCAGATTTACAACGGTGGAGAAGGGAGGGGGGAAAGAACACAAGAACATTAAAGGGGAAAGAGAGCACAAGAACAAAGCACAAGAAGAACTCCAAACTTTGATGCCATATTATGCATCATAAGCTCTTATTTATACTACAAGAGGTCAGAAAATGACCCTGAGTACCCGGTTAGGCAACCGGCACCAGTTATGATGGTATTCCTCCTTTAATGATGGCGATCCTTCTTTTCCTCAAAGTGGAGGTTGCTTTTGAGCTACTTTTATTAGTGGAGAATCTCTTTATCAGAGTGGAGGTTGTTCGCTCTCATCTGTATCTTGTCCTTTAAAGCTTTAGTGGTAGTGGTTGTCTTCGTCATGGTTGTCTTCGTCATCCGAGCTGTCAGAATAATTATTATTTTCTGAGTTGCTGGTACTGTTGTCGTCATTGTTATTGTCAGGGATACTATTATTGCTATTGTCTTCTAGCCGGATGGAGATTCTACTAATCGAAAGTGGATTGCTTCTGTTATGTCGTGTCTCCATAATTTGCTCTCGTTCCTCGATTAGAGAACTTACCATTATTTCTCTTTCCTCAATAGTCCTCCTGAGCTGTTCAATATTTTCCTGTAGTTCATGTCTTCTAGCGATTATTGTTTCTCTAAGCTGCGCCAGTTGTTGCTGCCTTTTTTGTTGTAAGATTTTCTTGGGGGGCCGTCGAGTTGTCTGTTTCCCAAGTCTTCGTAGATATCTATTAAGTATGTTTTTATAACAAATTTTCTTTAGGTTCTTCATGAGGTTGGGGTCCACCATACTTCATTAGTCGGAGTTGCCTTCAGAGTCGACTAGGACTCTCATAGGGTCATTATTTAAGAGAAGATCTTCATTCCTAGCCAATAGGCCCATTCGGCCTAAAGTCATATTGTCTAGGAAATCAATGATCCTGGAAGGCCCATCGTTGTTTTCGGGTAAGGGCCTGAGGCGGTCCACTAAAATAGTATGCTTGGTGGTGGTAATCAGGGCGTTAGCCCTAACAGCACTCCTTGCTGCTTCAAATAATTCTGTGGCTGCCATCAACCTCTCATGATCTTCGTCAAAATCTTATTTTGAGAATTTAATGTATTCAAAAAAGGTTTCTTCAATGAGCCTGTTAAGCTCCCAAAGTTGGTAAGACGGGAAAAACTTTATGTATTGCCGCTCCTCCCAGATGCACCATACACTAAATCAAAAGATGGTCTGGAATTTGGTAGCGTGCGAGGGTGCCGCGTTGATGCAGATGTCTGGGAGGTAATCTCTGTAGTCGTTTTCAAAAATCATATTCATATATACCTCATGAACCAACCCCTTTCTGATATGGGGTTTAAACTTCTAGATTTTCAAAAAACTGGCAAGTATTCGAGGTCGCCTGTTTGAATTGAGGATTAGTTCCTTGTTTTGGAGGAAGTTGATAATCTCGGTGTCTTCGAGTTTTTTGAAGAAGAGGATTAGTCGAGAGTCATCCAGCAATTGTTGTTGATGCATAGCCAATATTTCTTGGACAGTGACCTCGGCATTGAACTCCTCAATTTTTGGTGTAGCGATTCCGAGGGTCTTTAGTAGTTTGAGAACATCAGCCATCTAGAAGTTCACCAAGTCGTTAGTCTAGATTTGGGAGAAGATTCCCTTCAGCTCCTTCTGTTCGGCAGAGGTCCCAGAGAAAAGATCATGTTCCTTGGTGGAGAGTGTTATGGATCTAGATGTGGAAGAGAAAGTGACCATCTTAGAGATGAGTTGATGGGTCTCAGTCATCTTCTTTTCGAGCAGAGAGTTCTTTTGCCTTTCAGCAAGTAGAGTTCTTTCAATCTGGGTCAGGCAGTAGCTGTCTCCCTTTATGTCACGGTCCTGGAAAGCCCGAAACTGGATAATGCCATAATATGGATCAAGCCTATAAGATGGATCATCTTTTACCAAAATTTTGGGATATTATACGAGAAATTAAAAAAAATCCAATTATAGAACTATCGTTATGCGACATATGGATAGAACTATACAAGTTATTAGTAAACACATCAAAAAGTTTGAAAAAAACAACAACAAAATAGTCCATGTGGACGACTCCATTGATCTCTCTTTTGATGATACTTTAGATCTAGAAATAGCAAGCACTTCTCTTGATCATATAGATCTTACTATAGACACCTGGAAAGACGTATTAAACGATACCTTTCCAGATATCAACATGATTAGTAGATCCATTGATTTAAAAGTAATAGCTCAGTTACACATATATATACCACTTACCATATCTATACCCGAATACAATAAATTTACTATTCATGCACTTGTTGATACTAGAGCCGAAGCTAGTTTGTTACAAGAAATTTTTATACTACAAGAACAATGGTAAAAACTTGATAAACCAGAAAAATTAAACGATTTTATGGGACGACAAGTTTCTGTCAACCTTAAAGTAAAATATCTTACAATTCATTTTTTTGTCTTACAAGGATAAATTAACACTTATAAATTTGATTTTGTATTACTACCCAAAGCTTTTGATAGTGATTGCATTATTGGGATGGACAATTTATGACACTACAAGCCATACAATACACACACATTTGAACTCGATGGAATTTCGATACCTAGAGTTCATTTTCCAGTCTCCTTAGCCTCTACTTTTACACATACAACACAGCGTGGTGAAAAACCCGTCTCACTTATTGATTATACAAAGGTCTGTACTTACAATCTTCCTAATAACAATAAATTGCAGAAAACTATTTATGTAATGTTTGAATCACTATTTTCTGATGATCCTTTAAAAGCTTTTAATAAAGCCCCTAGATATTATAAAATAGAATTATTAGAACAATATATAGAAGCCAAAGTTAGGGTAAATAGCATTATGGTCTCCCCATCCGATAAAGAAGAATTTGCTAAACAAATTAGCGAACTCTTAAAACTCAAGCTTATTCAAAAAAAGCTTTAGTATGCATTCCTCTTCATCTTTTTTTGTCAGAAATCACGCTGAAATAAAAAGAGAAAAAGCTCGCATGGTCATTAACTATAGAAAGCTAAATAGCTACACCAATTTTGATGGCTACTTTATCCCCACAGCAGAACATCTTATCAAACAGATTCATGGTGCTAAATATTACAGTAAATTTGATGCCAAATCAGGTTTCTGGCAAATAAAACTAGAAGATAAGAATTCTATTGAGCTAATTGCTTTTAGTTGTCCGCAAGGATATTTTGAATGGTTAGTACTACCATTTGGCTTAAAAAATGCTCCACAAGTTTGTCAGAAATGGATGAATTCTATTTTTGGACATCTTCCTTTTGTGGTGGTTTACATTGACGATATTCTTGTGTTCTCAAACACAGATGAAGAGCACAAAGAACATCTATTGCATGTTTGTAAACTATTGCTCGATAATGGTATTATTCTCAGTACAAAAAAGATAGAATTATTCAAAAAAAGAAATTAATTTCTTAGGTAAAACCATAAAAAATGGACAAGTTCTTTTACAATATATATATATATATATATATATATATATATATATATATATATATATATATATATATATATATAAAGGATTATCTTGATAACTTCAAAACTCTTAAAGAGCTTCAGAGTTTTTTAGGACTACTTAATTACGGGAGAAAATTTATTCCCAATCTGTCAGCAAGGGTAAATCATTTGCAAGATAAACTTACGGCTGAACAAGCCAAATACAAAGAAGCGACTGGTGAACAACCAAGAAAATGGAATACAGATAAAATTTCTATCTCCCTAGATAAAGAGAAAATAGAAGAAATTGCTAAGATAAAAGAATCAGTAAAAATAGAAAAATATTCTTTATTTTTTACTTGATAATGATACATTAGTATAACAGACCGATGCCTCAGATAACTTCTGGGCCAGTGTATGAATTGCCAAACATAAAGAGATTGTAGCCTACACATCAGGAAGATTTACTAAAGTACAGATGAGATATGCTACTTATGACAAAGAGTTATTAGTGGTCAAACTCGCCATCAAGAGCTTAAAAATCATCTATATCCTATATAGGCATTTCCTGATTGAAACTAATAATAAATTAGTAGCACAGTTTCTGAAAAAGAAGACTATTAATAATCCTGAAGAAAACCTCCGACGAATTAGAATAACAACGTATTTGAAAATATTTAATTATGATATCAATTATATCCCAGGATATACTAATTTTTTTGCGAACACTCTTACCAGGTTATGATAAATGGAAGACGGTGATTTTTATAAGAAATTCAGGGATCTCTTTCAGGAAATGAAGAGACAGGGAGAATTTGAGGAAGTAGCCCCTAAAAAGGCTAAGGACAATAACATTGCAGAATCATCCAGGGTTGAACAAACCCAAGAGGCGAATAGCCAAAATTCTCTAAAGGCGAATAGCCAAAGGATCCAGGCGAATAGCCAAAACACCATCCAGGCGAACATCTAGGCTAATAAAACTAAAAACAAAGGAAAAAATGTACTAGGGTCCATAGCAAGGCCCATGTTTGTACCAATATGACCAATAATCCCTCCTACACAGTTTACTAGCCCACCTAGGCCCCCAATAACTCCGGTCCAATTTTCGGATATTGTAATAAAAAATTGGTACAATACCGACATGGAAAATAAAGATAAAGCAATATGGGAAAGGTTCAAAGGCTTATTTCGGGCTTTCCAGGCCCGTGACATAAAGGGAGCCAGTTACTGGCTGACCCAGATTGAAAGAACTCTACTTGCCGAAAGGCAAAAAAACTCTCTGCTCAAGAAGAAGATGACTGAGACCCATCAACTCATCTTTAAGATGGTCACTTTCTCTTCCACATCTAGATCCATAACACTCTCCACCAAGGAACGAGATATTTTCTCTGGGACCTCTGCCGAACAAAATGAGCTGAAGGGAATCTTCTCCCAAATTCGGACCAACGACTTGGTGAACTTCCTGATGGCTGATGTTCTCGAACTACTAAAGACCCTCGGAATCGCTACACCAATAATTGATGAGTTCAATGCCGAGGTCCCTGTCCAAGAAATGCTGGCTATGCATCAATAACAATTGCTGGATGACTCTCGACTAATCATCTTCTTCAAAAAACTCGAAGACACCGAGATTATCAACTTCCTCCAAAACGAGGAACTAATCCTCAATTCAAACAGGTGACCTCGAATACTTGCCTGTTTTCAAAAAATCCAGAAGTTTAACCCTACATCAGAAAGGGGTTGGTTCATGAGGATATATGAATACGATTTTTGAAGACAACTACAAAGATTGCCTCCCAGACATCCGCATCAAGGCGACACTCTCATACGTCACCAAATTCCAGACCATCTTTCAATTCAGGGTATGGTGCATCTGGGAGGAGCGACAATACATAAAGCTTTTTCCATCTTACCAACTTTGGGAGCTCAACATGCTCATTGAGGAACCCTTTTTTTAATACATTAAATTCTCAAAACAGGGTTTCGACGAAGATCATGAGAGGCTGATGGCAGCCACATAATTCTTTGAAGCAACAAGGAGTGCTGCTAGGGCTAACGCCCTGAGTACCACCACAAAGCATACTATTTTGGTGGACCGCCTCAGGCCCACCAAAACAACGACAGGCCTTCTAGGATCATTGATTTCCTAGACAATCGACTTTAGGCCGAATGAGCCTATTGGCTAGGAATGAAGATCTTCTCTTAAATAATGACCCTATAAGAGTCATAGTCGACTCTGAAGGCAACTCCGACTAATAAAGCATGGTGGACCCCAACCTCATGAAGAACCTAAAAAAAATTTGTTATAAAAACATACTTAATAGATATCTACGAAGACTTGGGCAACAGACAACTCGACGCCCCCCCCCCCCCCCCAAGAAAACCTTACAACAGAAAAGCAACAACAATTGGCGCAGCTTAGAGAAATAATAATCACTAGAAGACATGAACTACAGGAACAGATTGAACAACTCAGGAGGACTATTGAGGAAAGAAAAATAATGGTAAGTTCTAATCGAGGAACGAGAGCAAATTATGGAGACACGACATAACAGAAGCAATCCACTTTCGATTAGTGGAATCTCCATCTGGCTAGAAGAAAATAGCAATAACAGTATCCCTGCCAATAACAATGACGACAACAGTACCAGCAACTCAGAAAATAATAATTATTCTGACAGCTCGGATGACGAAGACAACCACAACCACTACAGCTCTGAAGGACCAGACACAGATGACAGCGAACAACCTCCTCTCTGATAAAGAGATTCTCCACTAATAAAAGCAGCTCAAAAGCAACCTCCAGTTTGAGGAAAAGAATGATCACCATCATTAAAGGAGGAATCAGGGTCATTTCCTGACTCCTTGAAGTATAAATAAGGGCTTCTGATGCATAATATGACATCGAAGTGTTTCTTGTGCTTTGTAAACTTTGTTCTTAAGCTCTATTTCCCCTCTAGTGTTCTTGTGTTCTTTCCCTCCCTTCTCCACCGTTGTAAGTCTGGTTCTCTGCTCATTGTAGATCCCTCTCTAGTGTTCTTGTGTTCTTTCCTCCCCTTTCTCCACCGTTGTAAATCTGGTTAGTACTTAATGGATTGAAGAGCTCAGCCTACACCCTATCATGTTGCAATAAGCCTACGCCATTGCCACTGATCTACAATGAGCAGAGAACCAGATTTACAACGGTGGAGAAAGGGGAGGAAAGAACACAAGAACACTAGAGAGGGATCTACAATGAGCAGAGAACCAGACTTACAACGGTGGAGAAGTGCTAATGACGTAGGCCACACATGGGTAGAATCATAAGTCCATAACAAAAACAATAATGCTAAGTTAACTACCAAATGCTTACAACTTTCTTATAACCCTCTCTCCCTCTCCTGCTATGTGGACTACATTCGGTTACAACCCTCCCTTCAATAAACGGCTGTCACGTGACGTTTCTGTCATATTACGACCATCCGGACAACCATCGAATTCCACCTCTTTCCTCTCTTCTAATAGAATAGTCATCACATGACAGTTGTAAGAAGGTTGTAGGCATATTGTTGTAGTCATAGCATAGCCGTAACAAAAAGTGTTGTAACCATCAGTCTATGAACCATCAAATATCATAGACTCTGCAGCCTATTCTACTATGAATCTATGATGCTGACAGCTACAGCTACTAGGGTGTTATGACCTTTCTACTAGGGTGCTGCAGACTTGCAACATGCTTCAAGCTTGCTTAGCCTGGGTGTTGGCGTGCTACAGTCAACAAATATGCCAGAGCCCAGAGGTCATTCGAACCACAATACCACTCATTCGAATCATAATACCACTCCCTCCTTCGTGGAACTTTTAGTCAAGAGACATTAAAACACTCCAAAATTTGAGCTGAACAATAATATTTCATAATTGAATATTTTTTGGATGAAAAATAATACACTATCCAAAATTTTCAATAAATTTTGAGAACAACTTGCTTCAAGCAGCCAAGAGCCACCAACCAGACCACCTCCATTGATATTAATATATAATATTTTAAGAATTATAAATATATTATTATAATTTATTATTATTTTAATAATAAGCATTGTATCCTCTGGATTAAAATTCTGGCTACGTCACTGCATGCAACGTTAGACCTCTTGTAGGGTCACCTGAGCCATTAGGGGTGCCCTAAGCAGAGGGAAGATTGTCCAAGTCCCAAGTTCTGTCAGGCTTACCTAGCCAGGAGCAGAGGAGGTTGTCTGAGTTGACCAAGTCCGAAGTCTTATCAGGCTTATCCTTGGGACAGCCCTGTCTACACGGTCTACGCCACCGCGACAGACTCGGTCGAGGAGAGGCAGCCTCGGGACGATTGCGCCGTTGGCCATAGGGTGTTCATCTTGCGTGCAAACATCCTCGCCTGTGGGTTGTTCAACTACGGGGGCTCGATGAACTCCGCGAGGGTCCGGATCTGGTCGGGTGGCGGTGGAGGCACTACTGGGCTGGCTGGGCTTGTGTACGAGTTCATTATGATTCCTACCAAGCCGCCGCCTCTTGCGCACCGTGCTTTGGCTCCGGAAGACTACTAGATTAGGCAGTGTCATCTGATGTTCTTCTTCTTCTTTGTGTTTTTAGGGCTATTTGATTTTACTCCCTATTAGATTAGGTATATTGATATTACTTTCATGTTAGATCAAAAGTTAAGAATACCCTCCTCAAAGTATCGTTAAAAACTCATTAACGACAATTTCAAAACTTTTAACGACACTTTCAAAATTTTTAACGATACTTTCATAAGGGTATTCTTAACTTTTGATCTAACATGAAAGTAATATCAATATACCTAATCTAACAGGGGGTCAAATAGCCCTTGTTTTTATGCTTGTGAAGACTTTGTCTTGAGTGTGTGTCAAGAGTGTACATGTGCTTCCATCCAAGAAATATTACTAGTCTCGTCTTGTACTACTACACTAGCTGGACATTGATGTGGAGAAATGTTGATATGGTATGTTGGGTGTCATATTTAAGTATAGTATAAGCACATGGGAATATCCTGAGGACATATTTGGGATGCCAGAATATGTCACAGGATATTCCATTATGAGATTATTGTCATAATGATTGAAATCATTGTATTAATGACTGTAAGGCTATATAATGCCAATGAGACAATCAATAAAATTATCAACTAATTTCAACATGGTATCAGAGCCAAGTTTCCACAAACCCTAGCCGTCACCAAGCTTCCACAAACCCACAGGAGGATTTCCTAGATCTCCTCCACCGAACTCTTCCACGCCCCCCCCTTTTTTCCCTCATCTCCTCTTCTCCACCCTTCGCAGGCCGCCCTTCGCTGTTGTTGTCCCGTCCCGCTACTGCTGCGGCTACTACTGCTGCTGCTGCGACGGCGGTTGTGACATGCGTGCTGCCGCCTCCTCCGCACCAGCACGAGGCAGCGCCTAATAGGGATGCCTAGATCTAAAAAAAGGGGGGACATGTTCGGATCTAGGAGCGGACGACGAGGACAAGCGTGAGTCGTGGAGCGAACGTGACGTGACTGGATAGACGACGCATCGATGGAGGAGATCATCAAGAAGCTAGATTCTGCAGAGGTGGCGATGTTGATGAAGTTGTTGACGATGTCGGCTGGTGAGAACACGACACGAACGTCGCCGGAGTTGAAGCTTCCCTCCATCGATCTGAAATTAGATGGACCAGCCACCTATCTGAGTTGGTCACGACGGGTGAGAAGAACCCTCGCAGGAAAAAACATGGAGGGGTTCCTGACGGGCGAGACGATAGAGCCGGACGAGGGCTCGATAGGACACGATGAGTGAAAGTCCACTCATATGGTGATCTACATCTGGCTTCTCAACTCCTTAGTCCAGTCTATTGCCGCCACAGTAGACGGTATTGAGATGATGAAAGATGTGTGGGAGAAGTTGAGAAGGACCTATGATGGTGCGGGGAACAACTTACGGGTCTTCCAGATAAATGGGGAGATTGATGACACCGTACAGGGAGAGAAGACGGTGCAGGAGTATGCCACAGAGTTGGAGCGTCTATGGTTGGATTATGATCACTCCTCAGATCGGGCGAGCTGCGGGGACCCTAAGTGTAAGGAGAGACAGATGTGTCTGCAGGAGAGGACGATGAAGTTCCTCAAAGGGCTGACTGCAGCTTTCGCACAGAGGACGGCCATACTTCTAGCCCAACCAAAGATCCCTAGCCTTGAGGAGGCTATCTCAGCCACGATCCAGGAGGAGACACGCATCAGGCTGCAAGCCGGGACAGGTGGTCCCCCCGAAGCAAAGTCAGCACTAGCGATCACCAGCTCAGGTAACACAGGATCTAAGGGAGAGCCCTGGCAGCATAACCGGCAGTGCTACAACTGTGGGAAGATGGGTCATCATCGGTATGCTTGTACCAAACCACCTAGGAAGGGAGATTCAGGTGGTGGACGAGGACCGTTCGGCGGACGAGGATATAATGGAGGACGTGGTCGTGGTCGAGGGGATAGACGAGACGGCCGAGGAGGTTATCGGGCAAACCTCCTGATATCAGAAGGGAATGGAGAAGCTGATGACACCTTTACTGTGGAGGACCAGGCACTGGGAGACATGAGGAGTAGAACAGAGGAGGCGTCTACCTCATTCTTTGTTAGGGGCAACGCTGCTATGTATGCCCATCCATCAGAAGGTACTGACGAATCACTTGCCCTTGCGTCTATCTCTTCCCTTAAATCATCAGACTGGATTATCGACTCGGGAGCATCTCGGCATGTGACGGGGAATGCTAGTGAGTTTTCTTCCTACACTCACCTAGCATCAGCAGACAGCATTCAGACAGCTGATGGCACTTTCCAGCCAGTGGTCGGTAAGGGTACTGTTAATTGTACAGGTTCAGTAAGATTATCCAATGTTTTACATGCTCCATCCTTTCCAGTCAGTCTCTTGTCCATTAGTTCTATAATCCTCCAACTTAAATGCATTGTTTCTTTTGATATTCCTAAGGTGACCTTCCAGGAGAAAGGGACAGGACGAAGACTTGGGACTGGCACTTGGCATGAGGGACTGTGGTACCTAGATCGAGAAGGACTGGACTCAGCATTGGTATCTATGGCAGAGAAGGCTGGCATGGAAGGACTGCAGCAGAGGACTGAGGATACCTTGATACTCCATCATCGGAGGATGGGACATTCTTCCTTTGATACTCTAAGTAAGTTGTATCCAGAGATTTATGCAAAAACAAATAAAGAGAAATTAGTATGTGATGCGTGCGAGTTAGGAAAACTTACTAGGAGCTCATATGTTGGCACGGGTCATAGGAGCACTTTTGCTTTTGAGGTAGTACATTCTGATGTCTGGGGTCCATGTGCTACTAACACTATGAATGGTTATAAGTACTTTATTTCTTTCATTGAGTGTGCCTCTCATGTTACCTGGTTATATTTGATGAAAAATAAGAGTGATGTACCTGCTTGTTTTGGGGATTTCCATAAGCATGTCCAGACTCAGTACAAAGCAGTTGTGAAGGTACTGAGGTCTGACAATGGAACAGAGTATACCAACAGGACGCTTGCAGAATACTTGTCAGCACACGGAATACAGCATCAGACCACTTGTGCATACATACCAGCACAAAATGGAGTTGCAGAAAGAAAAAACAGATACCTTCTGGAGGTCGCAAGAAGTATGATAATCGACATGAATGTCCCACAGAGTCTGTGGGGGCATGCAGTATTGACAGCAGCTCAACTCATCAACAGGATGCCCTCGAAGGTCCTCGGATGGAAGTCCCCATGTGAGGTATTACAAGGCAATAATAGTGGGATACTACCACTGAAGGTGTTTGGGTGTGTGTGTTTTGTGAAGGACAACAGGCCATCAGTTGGGAAACTTGACCCTAGAGCGGTCAAATGCATCTTCGTAGGCTACTCGACGACCCAAAAGGGGTATGTGTGCTGGAGTCCAGTAGAGAAGAAGAAGTTTGTCAGTATGGATGTCCACTTTCGGGAGCATGAGCCATACTACCGCCAGGACGAAACTTCACACAACACGCCTAATACTGCCAGTATTAGGCGAGAGGGAGAGATGGAGAACTTTGTGGTAACCGATTTAGAAGTTTGGCATGGAGGCACGGAGAAGGGACAAGAAGGTGAAGGTGTTAGGCCTACGGCTCAGGGAGAGTTACTTACCTACAGCAGGAGAGAGAAGCAAACTGCATGACCAGTACCGACAGTGCCAATGCCAAGTCCCTTGCCTGCGTTCGTCCCAACTCCTGAGGCACCGACACCAACCCCCCTTCAGGTGATACCCCCTCCTTCACAAGATATCATTCCTCCTACTACTACTCCTCCCACACCACTATCTGTACAGAGGACCACTCGCAGCAATGCAGGAAATCCTCCAAACAGATATGGTTGGGATATTGCTCAGTTTATTTCTTATGACAATATCCTTTCTTCTCATGGAGCATTTATAGCATCTTTGGATAGTATTACTGTACCTAACAATTGGCAGGTTGCCAAGAACGATCCAAAGTGGAAAGCGGCAATGCACGAGGAGTTGGGAGCTCTGGAGAAAAACCACACTTGGGAGCTTGTGAGACTGCCAGAGGGGAAGAGAGCAGTTGGATGCAAGTGGGTCTTTACCGTGAAGCAGAACCCAGATGGACAGATTGATCGCTACAAAGCTCGACTAGTAGCCAAAGGATACAGTCAGACGTACGGCATCGACTATGACGAGACCTTTGTACCAGTTGCAAAGATGAGCACTGTCAGGACTCTGATTTCTCTGGCAGCGAATGGTGGATGGAAGCTACACCAACTGGATGTGAAGAATGCGTTTCTTCACGGAGATCTAGTGGAGGAGGTGTACATGGAGATACCACCAGGATTTGGCACCAATCAGACAGTAGGCAAGGTCTGCAGGTTGAAGAAGTCCCTCTATGGACTGAAGCAGTCTCCTCGAGCATGGCTTGACAGATTCAGAAGGGCGATGATAGGGATGGGATATCAGCAGATCAATGCTGATCATACTGTGTTCTTCCGTCGGAGTGGAGGCCACATCACCATGCTTGCTGTGTATGTGGACGATATGATTATCACAGAAGATGATGAGCAGGAGATCGCCCAACTCAAAGGAAAGCTTGGCAAGGAATTCGAGATGAAGGATCTCGGCCTTCTTCGGTACTTCCTTGGGATTGAGATTGCTCGAGAAGCAGAGAGGATTGTTCTCTCTCAAAGGAAGTATGCACTGGACCTTCTCACAGAAACTGGGATGTTGGGGTACAAACCTGCAGCGACACTAATAGATCAGAGGTTCAAGATTGATGCTGAGGCTGGAGAACCAGTTGATCGGGACAGATACCAGAGACTGGTTGGCAAGTTGATCTATTTGAGCCACACACGTCCTGATATCTGCTTTGCAGTAAGTGTGGTGAGCCGCTACATGCATGACCCACGAAAGGGTCATATGGATACAGTGTACCAGATTCTGAGGTACTTGAAAGGTGCTCTCGGGAAGGGACTAATATTCAGGAAGAACAATCACGTGAGCATCGAGGGCTACTGTGATTCTGACTGGGCTAGTTGTGCTGATGACAGGAGATCTACCTCGGGATATTGCATATTTGTAGGAGGTAACTTGGTCTCCTGGAGGAGTAAGAAGCAGTCTGTGGTGGCCAGATCGACAGCTGAAGCAGAGTACAGAGCTATGGCCTTGGGAGTTGCAGAGCTGCTATGGTTGAAGAATATGCTGGTGGAGCTGAAGCTGGATCAAGGAGCCAAGATGAAGCTGTGGTGTGATAATCAGTCAGCTATTAGTATCGCCAACAATCCAGTACAGCATGACAGGACCAAACACATCGAGATTGATAGATTCTTCATCAAAGAGAAGTTGGATAGAGGATTACTGGAGCTTGGCCATGTTCCAACCAGGGATCAAGTAGCAGATGGACTAACCAAGGGACTCGCCTCAGTGAGCATGATTAGAGGATGTGACAAGATGGGCTTAGTGAATATCTTTCACCCATCTTGAGGGAGAGTGTTGATATGGTATGTTGGGTGTCATATTTAAGTATAGTATAAGCACATGGGAATATCCTGAGGACATATTTGGGATGCCAGAATATGTCACAGGATATTCCATTATGAGATTATTGTCATAATGATTGAAATCATTGTATTAATGACTGTAAGGCTATATAATGCCAATGAGACAATCAATAAAATTATCAACTAATTTCAACAAGAAATGCTCGTAAGGAAACTAGATTCTTGAATGCAATAGACAAGTCGTTTGCCTAGACTAGCTAGCCATCTGTGTCCACCTGTGTCGGAGCGTGTCCATTATTTTTTAGCGTGCCCAGCCAACCTTGACCTGTGTCCACCTGTGTCGAGCGTGCTTCTATCTAAATTGAGTTTGTAAAGTCCATGTCTGAGTATCTCATTATTTCACTAACAAAATGGCAAGCATTGCATGATGTCTACAAATAATTCTCTCCCATCGTAAAGGGTCATCTATAGAACATCCGTCTGTACAAACTTACAAGGTTTTTATAGGGGTCTTGATTTGACATCAATTATTTATGTTGGTATCAAATTTTTCGCCAATAGAGCTGCTAGGAGCATGACATGCCATGTCATACAACCTAAACATCCAATTGATGTTATATGTCAGGTGTCGAATTTATGGTCAGCAGGACTACGAGCATGACATGTCGTGTTATAAAACCTAGACAGCCAATTGACAGTGACCAACATTTGAAGAGGTAATAAAATAATTTGCTACAGAAAATTACATTCATAAGTATGACCCATTCATCTGTGTAACAATGTACGATCCTCTAAGCCAAGGTACAATGGATTAGTTTGGTTTCATTTGAAATGACAAAAGTTCAATTTCAAATGGAAATGGCCAATGTTGTCTCCCCTAGCGATTGACTTTTACCTTTTCGGCCAAAACGATAAACAGTGGAGACCAAATAAACTTCATTTGTCGTTGCTAAGATGTCGACAGAAATGACAAAACTTTATTCCAAATAGAACCAAACTAACCCAATAACTTGTACTCAGATATCAAAAAATATATCAATGGGTAAATATCATAATATGTAGTGGAGTTCAAACTTCAAATAATCCTTCAAAGAAAGGCAGTTATAAATGTATGGATCATAACACTTCATAAAGTTTGTAACTAATCAAATAAACTTTACCAAGTAACTTGGTCCAGGTTCAATTGTGACTTAATCTAAGGTGCAGGAAAATCAACATAGTTTGTTTAAAACTTCGATCACATGATTGCCTTACTATTGGTATATTAGAATATTATTGATATATTTGTTGGTATATTAAAATATTTTTGATATATTTGTTGGATATAGAATATTCTACATGGAATTTTAATGGGGTATTAATGTAAGATGAATGATTGTAAGGCTATAAATAGCCAAAAGATTATCAATAAAAAAAATATAATAATTACTCAAAAATATTCTACATGATATCAGAGTCCAAACCCTAGCCACCACATTCCAAATCCTAGCCGCCACCACCGCCACCTCTGCCACACCGTCCGCCACCACCGCTGCCGTGCCGCCACCACCTTCCAAATCCTAGCCGCCACCACCGCCACCTCTGCCACACCGTCCGCCACCATCGTTGCCGTGCCGCCACCACCGCTGTCGCACCGCTCGCCCGCCACCACCATCGTCGCTCACCCGCCACCACCACCGCAAAGTCGCGACTCCTACGGAGCCTTCTATCACGATTTCTGGCATCTTCTGCGGGTCGTTCTAGACGTTGACATCAAAGGCCTATATCTGATGGGGGAGAGATATAATCGGGTTTAGGAGAGGACGAACGTGAACCGTGGGACGGGTGTGAGGTGATCAGAGAAGAGGAGGATCGATGGAGTAGATCATCAAGAAGTTGAACTCTGCGGAGGTCGCAACGTTGATGAAGCTGATAAAACTATCGGCTGGTGAGAGCGCGACACGAACATTGACGAAGTTGGAGCTTCCATCCATCGATCTGAAGCTTGATGGACCGGCCACCTACCTGAGTTGGTCACGACGGGTGAGAAGAAATCTCGCAGGGAAGAACCTGAAGGATTTCTTGTCAGAAGAAAAGACAGAGCCGGATGAGGGCTCGACAGGACGCGACGAGTGGAAGTCCACTCATATGGTGGTATACATTTGGCTCCTCAATTTTATAGTCCAGTTGATCGCCGCCACAGTGGATGGCCTTGAGATGGTGAAAGACGTATGGGAGAAGTTGAGGAGAACCTACGATGGTGTGGGAAATAACTTAAGAGTTTTTTAAATCAAGGGAGAGATCGACAACACCGTACAGGGAGAGAAGACAGTACATGAGTATGTCACGGAATTGGAGCGTCTGTGGTTAGATTATGATCACTTCTCAGATCGGGCGAGCGGCGAGGACCCAAAGTGAAAGGAGAGACAAGTATATCTGCAGGAGAGGACGATAAAGTTTCTTAAGGGGCTGGCCGCAGTATTTTCTCCGAGGACAGCAGTACTTCTAGCCCAACTGAAGATTCCTACACTTGAGGAGGCTATATCGGCCATGATCCAGGAGAAGACTCGTATCAAGCTACAGACAGGAACATGTGGTCCTCCTGAAGTGAAGACAACACTTACGGTTGCCAATTCAGGCGGCACATGACCTAAGGAAGACCCCGACAGTGTTACAACTATAAAAATGTGGGCCATCTGAGGTATGTTTGCACCAAACCACCCAAGAAGGAAGATTCAGGTGGCAGACATGGATAGTTTGGAGGACGTGGCAATGGTCGTGGGGGTCGACGAGGTTGTCGACGAGGTTATCGGGCGAACCTGCTGGTAGCAAAAGTCGAGGAGGGAGCTAATGGTGCCTATAATGAGGAGGATCATGCACTACTGGACATGCTGGAAGTACTCAAGAGAAAGCAGAAAGCATCAAGCGATTGGGACAGAAGGAGTGGGACTGAGGAGGCGTTCATCTCATTCTTTTCCAGAGACAACACTGTCATGTATGTCCATCCATCGAATGGTACTGATGACTCACGCGCCCTTGCATCTATGTCTTTCCTTAGATCGTCGGACTGGATTATCGATTCGGGTGTGTCTCGACACATGACAAAGAATGCTAGTGATTTATCTTCCTACACTCACCTAGCATCTGCAGACAACATTCAAACAGCCGATGGTACTTTCCAGCCAGTCGTCGGTAAGGGTACTGTCGATTTTACAGGTTTAGTAAGATTATCCAATGTTTTACATGCTCCTTCTTTTCCAGTCAGTCTTTTGTCCATTAGTTCTATTATCCTCCAACTAAAATGCATTGTCTCTTTTGATATTCCTAAGGTAATCTTCCAGGAGAAGGAGACGAGACGAAGACTTGGGACTGTCACTTGGCATGATGGACTGTGGTACTTGGATCGGGAAGGACTGGATTCGGCATTGGTGTCTGTGGCAGAAGGGGCAAAAATATGAGGACCAAAGATGAGTACCGAGGATACACTGATACTCCATCACAGGCGGTTGGGGCACTCTTCTTTTGGTATTTTGAGTAGGTTGTATCCATCTATTTATGATAAGGCAAATAAGGATAAACTAGTATGTGATACATGTAATTTAGGCAAACTTACTAGGAGCTCATATGTTGGTGCGAGCCATATGCGCTCTTCTATTTTTGATATTATACATTCTGATGTCTGGGGGTCGTGCGCCATAACTACTATGGATGGTTACAAGTATTTTGTCTCTTTTATTGATTGTTCCTCTCGTGTCACCTGGCTGTATTTGATGAAGAATAAAGTGAGATATTTGCCTGTTTTTGGGACTTTCATAAACATGTCCAGAATCAGTACAGAGCAGTGGTGAAGGTACTAAGGTCTGACAATGAAACATAGTATACCAACAAAGTACTTGAGGAATACCTGTCAGCCCAAGGGATACAACATCAGACCACTTGTGCATACACACCAGCGCAGAATGGAGTGGCAGAAAGGAAGAACATACACCTTCTGGAGGTGGCAACGAGCATGATGATCGCCATGAATGTCCCACAGAGTCTGTGGGGGCATACAGTGTTGACAGCAGCTCGATTGATCAATATGATGCCTTCGAAGGTACTGGGATGGAAGTCTCCATGTGAGATATTACAAGAAAATAATAGTGGAATACTCCCACTAAAGGTGTTTGGCTGTATATCTTTTGTTAAGGACAACAGACCGTCTGTTAGGAAACTTGACCCTAGAGCAGTCAAGTGTATATTCGTGGGCTATTCGGCGACTCAGAAGGGGTACGCATGCTGGAGCCCAGTAGAGAAGAAGAAGTTTGTGAGCATGGATGTTTACTTCAGGGAGTTTTAGCCATACCACCGTCACAAGGAAACCTTATCCATGAGCAACTCACCTGATACTGAGAGTATGATGCGAGAGAGGGAGATTGGTGAGAGTGTGTGACCGATTTAGGAGTATGGCATGGAGGAACATTTGAGGAGGAGCAGAAGAATGAAGAGGAACAGGGGGAGGCGATGAGAGGTGTTAGGCCCACGACTCAGGGGGAGTTACTTACCTACAACAGAAAATGGAAGCAAACTGCAGGACCAGTACCTATAGTGCCAGTGCCAAGTCCCTTGTCTGCGTCTATCTCAACTCCTGAGACACCTACACCACCACCACCAGATTCTCCTTCAGGTGATATCATTCTTCCTACTCCTCCCACACCATTATCAGTACGGAGGACCACTCGCAGCAATGCAGAAAATCCTCCTGATAGATATGGTTGGGACTTTGCACAGTTTATTTTATATAATAATATCTCATCTTCTTATGGAGCATTTATTGCATCTTTGGATAGTATTACTATACCTAACAATTGGCAGGTTGCCAAGAACGATCCAAAGTGGAAAGTGACGATGCACGAGGAGTTAGGCGCTCTTGAGAAGAACCACACTTGGGAACTGATAAAACTGCTAGAGGAAAAGACGTTACCCTTTAGAAATTACCCAGACAACGTTCTATCGTCGATTCTGTGGCGTAGGCTAGACGTACCCACGTACTCGTATCCGAATATCCGGGTGCGGGTCGTGACAAAAGAGGACAGTCAGATGCAAGTGGGTCTTTACTGTGAAGCAGAACCCAGATAAAAAAGTAGAGCGCTACAAGGCTCGACTGGTGGTAAAAGGATACAGTCAGACGTACGACATTGACTATGATGAGACCTTTGCACCAGTGACGAAGATGAGCACAGTCAGGACCCTGATTTCTTTGGCAGCGAATGGTGGATGGAAGCTACACCAACTGGATGTGAAGAATGCGTTTCTTCATGAGAATCTAGTGGAGGAAGTGTACATGAAGATACCACCAGGATTCTGCACCGATAAGACAGTAGGCAAGGTCTGCAGGTTGAAGAAGTTCCTTTATAGACTGAAGCAGTCTCCTCGAGCGTGGTTTGACAGATTCAGGAGGACGATAATATGGATGAGATATCAGCAGATCATACTGTGTTCTTCCGTCGGAGTGGATGCCACATCACCATGCTTGTGGTGTATGTGGACGATATGATTATCACACGAGATGATGAGCAGGAGATTGCCCGACTCAAAAGGAAGCTTGGCAAGGAGTTCGAGGTAAAGGACTTTGGCCTTCTTCGGTACTTCCTTGGGATTGAGATTGCTCGAGAAGCAGAGGGGATTGTTCTTTCTTAAAGGAAGTATGCGTTGGACCTTCTCACAGAGACAGGGATGTTGGGATGCAGTACTGCAGCGACGCCGATCAACCAAGGGTTCAAGCTGTGTGCTGAGACTGGAGAACCAGTTGACCGAGACAGATACCAGAGACTGGTGGACAAGTTGATCTATTTGAGCCACACACGTCCTGATATCTACTTTGCAGTGAGTGTGGTGAGCCGCTACATGCATGACCCAAGGAAAGGTCATATGGACCCAGTATACCAGATTCTGAGATACTTGAAGGGTGCCCCCGGAAAAGGGGTTGATATTCAGGAAGAATGATCAATTGAGCATCGAGGGATACTGTGACTCTGACTGGGCTAGCTGTAATGATGATAGGAGGTCTGCCTCGGGCTATTGCATATTTGTAGGAGGCAACTTGGTCTTTTGGAGGAGTAAGAAGCAGTCGGTGGTGGCCAGATCGACAGCTGAAGCGGAGTACAGAGCTATGGCCTTAGGAGTTGCAGCGTTGCTATGGCTGAAGAGTATGCTGGTGGAGCTGAAGCTGGATCAAGGAGCCAAGATGAAGCTGTGGTGTGACAACCAGTCAGCCATCAGTATCGCCAACAATCCAGTGCAGCATGACAGGACCAAACACATCGAGATCGATAGGTTCTTCATCAAGGAGAAGTTGGACCGTGAACTACTGGAGCTAGGTCATGCTCCAACCAATGAGCGGGTAGCAGACAGTATGACCAAGGGACTTAGCTCTGCAGATATGATTAGAGGATGTGACAAGATGGACTTAGTGAATATCTTTCATGCATCTTGAGGAGAAATGTTGGTATATTAAAATATTCTTGGTATATTTGTTGGTATATTAGAATATTCTTGGTATATTTGTTAGAATATTAGAATATTATACAGAGGATTTTAATGGAATATTAATATAAGATGAATGATTATAAGGCTATAAATAGCCAATAGATTATCAATAAAAAAAATATAACAATTATTCTAAAATATTCTACACTTACTGCACATACAAATGCATAATATGGGTTTAGATAGCCCATATGACATTACTTGTCACATAAATAATTCAAAGTAAAGTCTAATATTTACGCACAAAATAGGTAGCATTGAGCATCACATACAATGACAACCGGTAACAGCCAACTTATCACATAGTTAATTCAAAATAAAAACCCAATATGTTTATGCATCGAAATAAATTTTATTGGATTATGCAGAATACCTATAACAAGTACAACAGTTATTCGAACATTCAAACTCAAATGAACAATATGGCCTTCACTAATATACATGCTCATCCTGATATGATCCCTGAGGTCCTTGATTTTTGAGCCACAGCTCAACAATAAAGGCACAGCACATTTCAAACCAGTCTCGCCTCAAGAAGATAATCTTCTGTACTATACAGCTTCTAGGTCCACAACATAACCAAGGCTCAAAGTATCGGTATTGAAATCGGAATCGGACCCATTCCTGTGAGTATCGGGATCGGCGGTATCAGTAGTATCGATGGTTTCGGATCGGAGTATCGGAAAGCAAACAACACTGTTTGTAAGTTATTAACATTTTAGAAAACATATTTTATACATTTATGCATAATTTAAAATATTTTCAGTGTCGTTTCTTAGTATTTTTGAAATTGAATGAAATAGTAGTCATCATTGTCGATTGATTTATATGCGATATATAAGTTTTTCTCTTTTACATACTTTTACACCCTTGCTCGCTAATCGGTCTTTTTAATTCAATTTTTTTTGCCTAAATGATCGGAAAAGAGACCTCTAATGTCGGTATCGGTCGGTATCAGGTATCGGTCGGTATCGGATCGGGATATGCCAAACTGTATTGGAAATGGAGTATATGCTCAACCTAAAATGGTATAAAGAGGAAGAATTTGTCGTGACAAGGGATTGACTGTTTAATAAGCAGTTTCCATGGATGGTAAGGACAAGTAGTTGTGAGGTTGAGACTCCAACAAGTATATCATATGTAAATGTTGTTGGCATTAGGTGTGTAGACCAGACCGCAACAGTTGTCACGGAAGATGAATTTACTTTCTTGTATATTACCAGAATATTTATTGGCAAAATATCACAGTTTCTTACGGAACTAGAAAACTAATTCATCTTTATTTGCATAAAAAAAGCTATATCAACTTTTCCCAAACAATATCTGCACATCAAACAATTTTGATTGGACTAATTTGCATAAATTAAACTCCTATACCTCGACCTCCACATCCCCATCCCCATCCCTACCACCAAAGCCCACTTCCTCCACCATCTCTACCTCCACCACCTCATCCTCCTTCACCTCTACCTCTACCTCTACCACCTCCAACATCGACTTCCCCTTCATCTTTCTTTACCAGAAGGTTTACAGTAGCGGTATCGGACCCTTCCTATATGTATCAGAATAGGCAAAATCGGATATTTCGGAGTATCGGAAAGCAAATAATTATTAATAACTTATTATAATTATATATATATTTTTTAATTAGTAGTTTGAAATTGAATGAAATAGTAGTCACCCTTGCCAATTGATTTACCTGCAATAAATAAGTTTTTTTCTTTTACAAGCTTTCACAACGTTACTATACTTATACACAATTGCCAATTGGTTTACCTGCAATAAATAAGTTTTCTTATTTTACAAGCTTTTACAACGTTATTATGCTTTTACACCCCTTGCTAATTGGTCTTTTTCGTTCAATTTTCTTTGCCGAATTGACTGGAAAAGAGTTCCTCAATGTCGATATCCGTCAAATATTAGTATAAGTCGGTATCAGATCAGGATATGTCAAATCATACTGGTATCAGTATCGACCGTATCGAATCTGTATCAGCCGATAATGCAATCGATGACTTTTCCACCACAATTACCAACCCAATGATTTTGATGTAGGAAAAATATCATATGTATCTTTCTACAGTGCAGAGTAGTGTTGTCACGACACAAGACACATAACGAGGCACAAGGTACATATAACACTCGAGGCACAACACGTATGACGTAGCATATGCCTTACTAAAGTATGTCACACATTTTTAGAATTATTTTAATACTCTGAAAAGTACAATAAAATAATAGAAATATCATTATTAATTTATTGTATAGATAATTTAAATAGAAGCAAATCGGAAACGAATTCTAAAAAAAATGCACAATATATAAATCAAAATGCACAATTTATAAATCTCACCCGAGAGGATAGTAGACTTTGGCGACGGTGGGTGATTCGTAAAGGAAGATAAAGATGATTGTTTGATTTGTGAGAGTGGAAAAAAAATCAAAATAAATAAGTTAGAAAATAAAAGAGCCCACTCAAGAAAGCTTACTAGACTTTCGTAGCATAATTTGTGGGAGTTGAAAAATTAAACACAAAGATCCAATTGAAGTTATAAAAAGGAGAAGAAACAAGAAAAAATAAAATTTACAAATTAAAAAATCACTTCAATCCTTATTCTCACAAGAGGTGGTTAGAAATCAAGAGATGAGGGCCAACTACGATTGTTGAATTAGGAGGAGGTCGAGATATAAAAGATGGTGGAGAGAGAATTCGGAAAGTAGGAAGTTGAAGATAACGTGCTCATTGGCTAGTAGGTTAGAGCATGGTATATGCTATGGGTTTAGGAGTAAGTTATGTCATGACCCGCACCCGGTGTGAGGGCACCAGTACGTGGATGGGTACGTCCAGCCTACGTCGCAGCATCGGCGGTAGAACGTTGTCTATGTCAACAATACCATCTATCTATCTATCTATCTACTATCTATCTCACACAATAATATCATAACACCTGTCAATGTTATCTCAACTCCAAAAGAAGAAGAATATGAATAATAAGTAATAATACTCAATCACAATAATCTATAAAGAGGAAGATGGCACGATATGATATAAAGTAAGAAAAATCACAAGTCTAAAAATAGCTACAACAAAATCTCAAGTCTATGAGTCTAATAATAACAACACAATATCTAAATATCAACATCATCTCAACGTCTAGATGCTGGAGACAAATCAAGTACAAATGATAAAACTATGGCATCTAGTGACACCGACTAGTCCTTCCGGTAATCATTTCTGAATGTCAGGGCCCATGGTCGCCACTCCCTCCTGTGGTCCGTAATATGTCAGACACCAGTCCTCAAGTCATCGTCTGGAATAATATATCTAGTCAGGATTGGAGCAAAGTACAACCCAATAGCAGTTACAATTAATTGACAAAGACTATGAAACTGTAAATAGTGATGTAATACTTGATGAACGGATAATATGGAAGCATGGTACAAAATAGAGTAAGCAGATAACTACAGAAATGAAAAAAAAAACAGATAAATATGTAAAGACAAACAGATATGTGAAACTAGTAAACTTGTCAATATAAATATGCAACCAGCAGATATAGAGTAATCCAGAAAGACAACATCTAAACTAGTGTTTTGGTACATGTGAACGATAAGGGGATAAAATCCGGCAAACCACACGTGTCGTGTGTGGCTGCTATTATTTCAGTCAGACCATGGGATGAAAGGGTATGTTCACACATCTCCTAGGTATTTCTCCGTCCGACTAGTACTCATGGATCCAGGTCCCGACACGAAGAAACTCAATAGTCCAGAAAATGTCAATAGGCCAGAAATACATTAGTCTAGTAATTCATTGGTCCAGAAAAGACAATAGGCCTGAAACTACGTATCTCAAGACAATGAATCCATACAATACCAATTTGTGTATCCAGCGTATCAGGAAGCATGCAAAGCGATACTATAAAACATGAATCATAGTAAATATCAAATAAAGAAAACTATCAGAGAATGTACTCGCATGTGGTCATAAGCAAATGATGCCACTCGGTGTCCAAACTGGTGTCACACAGACCTATATATGAAATTTTATGTCATTTGATGTAATGAAGTAATAACAAGCTAAAATAAGCTAAAATATGGTTTTCTAGGTCAAGACTAGGTCACATTGGTCAAACTAAATCAATACCTTAATTTTAGATTCATACCTAGCTTCTAGGTTAATTACAAGGCTAAACTAGCTAATACTAGGTGAAACTAGGCTATACCTAGGTTTCTAGGTCCATACTATATATATAAAGTAATACTAGACATTAGGCATTAGGTATCATGTATCTATACTCATATACAATTATTATATTAGAGTACCTAGTCAATATTTTAGTATCCTAAGATACTCTACACTATGTACTGAATTAGGATGTAACCAATACCTTAACAAATCCTTAGTCCATACTTGGTTTCTAACTATAATTAACCTATGAGTATGCATGTGTACTTGTATAGAACTTACTAGTAGTAATAATACTTGTACCTAAAACATCTCCACACTAACTCCATCCCAGTATACTGACACTAACACAAACCTCACCTCACATTCTATCACTCATAAGACAAACTAAAACACTACACTGATACCCTAAAATATCAATTCAACCCATTACCTATTACCTAGACTACAACCCAACCCTCACTTGGTATCTGGACCCTTGCAGTCATACCTTCATTCAAGTTACTAGATAACAACATTCCACACTAACACTCAATATACCAACAATATCTTACTCTCTAACACACTACCTAATACTTTACACTCTAAGATACATTAGAGTATCACAAAGGCTACTAAACACTCACATTCCCACATACACAGGCACCCCACTTCACTAATGCTGCTGTCATTCCTACTATTGCTGCTGTGTACCTATGGCTGTGCACACACTCATCAGTCTCGGGTATACACAGGATACCACTTAGACACTCACCAATCACTCCTCTGGACACTCAAACACATACACTCCCTCATAGTACATAAGACTCACATTCCCTGCTATACACCCAACACCACTACACCCACAACTATCTTATTTATACTTCTTATATTGGTATCAGTCACAAACCACACACTGATACCCTTAAGTACTCACACACATTAACCCACACTCAAAACATATAAACATTCACATCTCTCTCTCTCATACCCACTTGCATTGCACTCAGGCCTGTTCCAACAGTGCATTGACCCACTGATTACACACCTGCACACAAATTTCCCCTCCTCCATGCTGCCTACTAGCAGTGCCAACTGCTATTGCAGTTGCATCAAGAGCAGCAGTTACCAATTGCTGCAGGTCCAGTGCTGGACAGGAACCAGAACTCCCCCAAGTTGCAACTGAATGCAGACCCCCAAGCACAGACACCTGAACACAGGCTTGTGCTCCTCTTTCCTTGCAGCTGCTTCTCCTTCCAGTGCTAAACTGAACCCCCACTTCAAAGCTCCCTGTAGAGCATGCTGTTGCCTACAAGTGAGTTGGTGATGTTACACACACACAACTCTCACAACTCTAATTCACAACTCAGAACAATTCAACACTCCCTAGTCTGGAACAATCTTGCCATTACAACTCGAGCACAACATTTTCCTTCACATCTCACAGGAACACACACTCATGCCAATCACTAAATCCTATGATACACTCTAGGACACAATGCCCAACTTACATAAAACATATACTATATAGTTACATATACACCATATATATATAACACTATATATATCTATAGACATAGCTAACACCAACAACTACTAACTCTACCAATAATCAAACACATGTTGTGCATACTAGTGGCACACCATGATACCTTATGATACACCTCTCTCATAGCCATGAATCACTACATATACATGAACTATAATATCCAAAATAATTATACTAACTAAGTATAGTGCAATAAAATGGAGAATTAAACCAATTGAACACAAATACCCAAAATATCCAATTCCACCATCACGTATCATAGCGTATAATGATACGGCCTACTCGTATCCAATTGTGGACACGTATCTAGCCTCATACAACCAATACAAGCCTAATTAAACCTAATTGACCCAATGTCAAACACTTGGTACACCAATATCGGATCTCAATGTAACTTTCACAATAGACATCAAAAGAACCCAGTTCTTCTTCCTATGGGTAGTCTTTAACCATGGAAGGGTTCCTATAGGTCTAATGTATCATATTAATCATGAAATTGATAGAAAAATAAAAATTTACCTATTGGGAGATGGATTCCCAATGTATCACTACCAAATGGACACAAATAAAGGTTGGACACAATCCTCAAGCCAATGCTTCCCTCCTCAAGTGCTCCTCTAGCAAAGACAAGCTCCTTAGCCTCCTTGGAATAAAAATAAGAGGGATGAGATTTGGGAATGGGTGAATTATGGTTTGTTTCCAAATTTGGGGAAGAGTTAATTAGGAAAGCAAATGGAGGCTATTAATTAACAAAGAGACTTATATAGCCTCCTAATAGGGCTAGGGTTAGGTTGAGGATTATTTGAACTGACTCAAAGGCCCCTCTCATTCTCTCATGAATATGATCAACTAATCCTATAGAAAGAATATTATATTCTTGAGTCTAAATAAGTTTAATAGACTTAATCTAGTCATGACTAATTAATGACTCAAGTCAAAAAAAAAGGACTCAAGTCAAATAGTCTAAACTCAATAACTAATTCATTCTCCTAAACTAATGAGTCAAACCATGACTAACTATTTGGTTGCACTAATGGGTCATGACAAGTCTACTTGGGTTTACTAACATTAAGTCTAATAAATAGTCTAGTCCACTAATAAATATTAAACACAATATATAAAAATATACACAATATATGAATAATGAGAAATGACAAAAATACCCCTCTCCCGGATTTAGGTAGTCACAAGCTAAAACAAAGTAAAACATACAATTTCTAGTTAGGCTCCATGAGGCGACGCTTCGGTGCACTATGGCACGATTGAGGCGTGCGCCTCGATGAAGCACAACGCCTTGCTTCATGGCGAGGCGCCTCGATAAACCATGTGGCATCTCGTGCCAATGGCGCGCATCTTGATGCGCCATTCACAATATTGGTACATAGTAGCTTGTTAGAAGCAAATTTGTTGTTGTTGGCTCGCCAAAACGCACCAATTGAGGAGTGGCGGAATGCTCTCGAAACCAATTCACTTGAGTGAGACAGAAGAGAGTGGAATTTCATTTCGTGTGTAGGGGTGAAATCTGGAGATCTACGAAGGTTGTACGATGCCAAAGCGAAGCTGGGATAACCAACGTTGATGAAATGGACGTTATGTCTTCGAATCCACAAATGATGCTCGAAACCACTAACTTTCTTGAATCTATGAGACTTTCTCGAATATACAAGACTTAAATCCACTATTAATTTAAAGAATTCTCAATTAAAAAAATATAATATTATTCAAGAAATTAAAAAAAAATCAAGTCTTTATATTGTCATAAATTGCTTAAAAAGAAGTAATAAAAATATAATCATAATCCTAAATATATAAGAGAAATATCTTAGTCAAATCATGATCATATATCATGATTTGCTAGATTTATTACATGCATAACTTACCAAAAACAAAGCCAAAGCTAATCCTAAAAAAGATTGCAAATATGGCAGTCAATTTTTTCTATATTTTGTCGAACCGACTCAATTGGTCAACTTGTCGAGTAAGTGTTTGGACCGGTTGAACCGTCGACTAATTGTTGACCGATGCTCCGGTATCACTTCTCCACCTCCACCCCGATTTCCAACACCTAAAAGATCCAACCCCATAGAGGTCCTCCTCCATTGCCGGCAACCTCCACAACATACAAACTGATCTAAAGTCATTTCCAAAACTAAATGACATCATTTATTATCCAAATTTTGGTTTGTCATCGTCATGGGAAGGAGGTGATAGATGAGTAGGTGGTGGAGAACGAGGGAGGATATGAGATGATGTAGAAGAGAGGGAGGTGGATGAGGTGGTAGAGGAAGCGTTTTAGACATTGATGTAAACAAAACAAAAGTGCGTGGTATCAAATTGATTGTAGGGAAATGTTCATGGTATTTTTATGCAAATAAGCCATTAACTTAAACAGAAACTGGATGTTAATTCCATGAATAGGTTGTATGAATTATGAAAGGTACCTAGCTTTAACATGTCGGTACATGTTTCCAATAGAAAGATAATTATTAGGCTACCTTGAATAAAATTTTGCAACCCATGGTGCAAGGTCAGTATTATCAGGTTCCCTCTTGTTTATGGAGTAGTAATCGGCCCAAT